>CAXIVR010001101.1:0-11276 GCA_964035755.1 Teleogryllus oceanicus
CTCACAATCAGCTTCAAAAACATTCAATTTGGATTTACAGATGCAGGACACAAAAAGGCGTGACCTGCAAAAACCCCAAAGTAAACAGATTTCCTGTACAGTGGGAAAGTTTCCGTAAATCTTTTCCTATTATTAGGAAGAAAAGTGTCAAAAAATATGTCTGCATCGGCAGAACATGAATAGTCTTGCATTCATTAAACAGGGATCTGCCACAAATGCATGAGTGCAGAGACATCACGAACTTAGGTCAAAAGTCTCTTTAATAGACGTAGGAATTCCTGGAATGCAAAAAATCTATAGTTTTACATCAAGGATTGTTGTACTGGCAAGACTCAACCTTTAATTGGACAGCATAATAGCAGATATGGGATCACAGCTTATTTTGACAATATTCGTGTTGAATTCCCTAGTGGGCAACTTAAGGGTTTTTACAGTTTCCCATGTAATTAAATTAATTGCGCTTCCGCTACCGAGAAGGGCATTTAAATAGTTGGGTCCCCTTTAGGTGAAACTCATAAGTTTGGCAGTAGGCAATAGCACTCGACAGCCTGCTCTGACAGTACTAGCAGCTGACACAGCAGCTGGTTGGCGCGCCTTGTTGAGAGCCTGTCATTATGTAACAGCTGATGATTAGATTTTTCACACACAGAACAGAGTTTCTTGCAATTCGTATGTTTATCAAATTTGACGCTTACGCACCTGACACACCGATTATTCGCCTTAACAAAGGCAAGCATGTTTTTTTGACTAAGTCACAAAATCGGGACAGTCATTAATGAAAATTCCACGTACACGTTGTTTCGCTTATCACCTTTGATACATTGGGGAGGGGACGGGCATAATACTAATGTTCCTCTGTTGATACTGCGGAAATTTCATTGAAGATTGAAAGCTCGGAAAATTTTCAATGTCTAAGGATAACTCCCACTCCCTGAGAATATTTTGTGGAAGTCCCTTAGTCTCAAGAGCAATGAGTAGCCATTATGAGAGGTCAGATTCTTCTTTAAGGGCCAGCAATGCATTAATATGCAAATTCTAAAAATCTATTAATTTTGTAATGATTTATAACAGTCAGAATTTAACTTGGGAGGATGTAAAATAGAATTTAAATGCTGAGACACAATTATTCTAGGACAATCAAACAAATTTTTTAGCATTTTCCAGGCAACAGAAAAATTATAATCTGACACTCGAAGATTGTGCAGAATTCCTTTGGCATCTTTAAACAACCTAATAAATAACAGAATTTGACAGAATCTGTTACATTCGTAACATCAATAACAATTTTGAAAATATCTCTAAATTTTGGCCTTCAATATACTGCCAGTGAACGCAGGAGTTTGAATGAAAATGAATTTGCACTAGAGGCTTTCGACACACATGAAGGAGTAGGAGAAGGGGCGGTAATCAGGATTTAATTGTCTCTATTACATTTTACACACAAATTTTTATTATACAAATTTTCCATTGAACTAACCTTATTATATTTATCAAACACTTCCTCAGAATGAATAAATAGTTCGAGTCAGCTTCTAAATCTTCGACAACTAGTGCCTTGTCATGCATCGTATCTAATTTATTATATTTAATTAATAGCTATTGATACAATGGACCATCCGGGCACTCAAAATCATTAATAAATTACTCATTAGCATTGATAGCATTGCTCAGCATGGTGAGCTGAGTTTTCACCGTCATTTCTCAAGGTTGGTGGTCCATGGTTAATAAACAGTGGGATAACCACAAACAGTAGAAAATTTGCACAAAAGCAAATAGCACCGAATTCAACGAAACGTAGAATAATAATTCCACACAAAACAAAATAGACCACAGCACTAATAAATCACTGAGCTTGCAAACACTTGCTTGGACAGAAACAGCTGATAACTGCCTCACACAAGACACTCGATTTGTTGAACACAAAACTTAACCATATTTAAAATGAATACCTAGATTGATTTGCCGTCAAAGACACAGTGGAAAATTGTACACATTGCATTTGAAATTTACTATTCTCTGATATATAATGTAAAAAATCTTCATGACTACTCTGTTTCTTTCATTTCATTCAATATATCTATACTTCTTTCATTCAATCTCTTCTTTTGAGAAGGGAGCGGGGAGTTGTTTTTGAATACATGAAAAGTGATCCCAATTCATCCCCGTGGTCCCCACTAACCACGGAGATCAATGTCCGCTAAAGTTGCCACAGGGAGTGGCGAGGTTTCTTTCCGCGGCACACCACTCTCTAGGAGGCACACAACTCACCCTGGAATTCAGTCACATACCTAGTCCAAGGCGATTGATCAGGAGTGAGTTAGCCGCCGACTGCCCATCTAAAAACAGCCAGAGCCAAAGTACAGTGTATTGGGACCAACACGAGAGGCCGCCCCTGTCATTAAGGTTCACGGTGTTCGAACAGAGGGCGTGGCTGATCAGGTATGCATTCGGCGTCAGAGCGGCGATCGAGAAAGCATGCACAGCCCTCTCAACTCGCAGGTCACCCATTCCCTTCGACACGGAATGCCATGCACGGCAACCACATGGCTGGGCGTCCAGCACACAGAGAAGGCCAGTGAGGAAGGAGGAAGGGGGAGATAGAAGAACGTAGGTATCATGTGAAATAAAAGCAAGAAAGATGCGAAAGGTGCACATGAGAGCCTGCTCTGCATCGCCCCGCCAGGACATGGACAAACCAACATCGATGGGAAGAAGACAAGTTTCTCCTTATATTTAGAAGAAATATCGTCATGACTGACCACTCCTTACGATAGTTAAGGGTAGGGAGAATGGTCACTTCCACACGGAGGCAGGCAATCTGCTCATTATCTAAGATAATTATTTGCTCGTCAGTTGTGCTTCAAAGATAATGGTACCATTCCTTTGTCGCACCTCTTGGATCTTCCCGAACGAGTCCTCAGTTATTCAGGGACGACGGACTGCGTTCACGCTCTTAAATGTCTTTCCTTTCTAGGAGTATGCCATAGGAGAAATGGTGGTTTCTTTAGTCTCTTCTCTGAAAAAAAAACTATTTAAATTCACCGTTCTTTCAAAACATCACCTCTTCCTTTCGGAAGAGGGCATAGGAGTTGGTTTAGGTTCGATAAGATGGAAACGAATTCGACTCGTGCTCCTACCCACCACGGAGTCCAACAAGGGGACTCCGTGCCAGGGAACCACGGAGATTTGGTAGGGAATGTGACAGCGTTGCCCTGCCGTTGATCACGTCCTCAATTTTGGGTAGAGTACAAGACCTAGTCGAGCCGGTTGATCGCGAGTGGGTTAGCTCCCGACTGCCCATCTACAAGAGTCCCAGGGCAAAGAAAGTGTATTGAGGACCTACAAGGGGCAGAGACCTCCCCTCAGGCACTAGGGCTCTCCGGTGTTCGCACACCGAACATGACTAGAATGGGTCTACCAACAGAAACCAGCGCCAAGACGACAGTCGAGGATGCATGTCTATCGAGGAGGTGTCGTGACACCACAATGCCCAGGTCACTTATTCCCTTCACTCTGAGGTTGGCTGCTGCGAACGCCGCGCTTGTCGCTCGGACCCTCTTCGCGAATTTTCCGAGTGGGAGAATGCAGGAGCTTAAAATCGTTTGATTTTTTGAAATCTTATATCCACGTGCACGTGACATATACGTGGACGTTTTCAGGAAATCAGAAGACGTCCGAAACGGAAAACGGATCCGTCAGAAAGACGAGAGTCAGTGATGTCCTCATTCAGCTTACAGAGAAGATAAAAACACAAAAGACTAAGGGGCAGTGCACTAAAGATGACGCTAGGCAAAATAGTGTCTGGCAACTGACCTAAGGTGTGACTTGAGGTCCGGGATCTGGCGCTTACACTTGGGGCGAAGAGACTTCAGAGACAGTCCGGCAACCGAAAAATCCTATCGTATATGAAGATCACGATCCACGGTCCAAACCACCAGCGGCAAAAACTACAACAAAGGTTTTGAACTACAAAGAGAGGCGAACATTCTCCTTCAAAAACAGACACTCAGCGGGACGATTGAGGACTTCCTAGTCGATTCCACAGATGTTTTGGACAGAAGCACTTCCCATGAGACTGCAGAGAACTAAATCGCATTTTCCCAGTTTGGGTAAATGTAACTTGAGGTGGTTGTTTTAAAAACTTAAAAACATAAAAATTCATTTCTTACAGTCAGTGGCAATTTACAATCTAGAATAACTGTCCTAAATTATAGTTTTTAAAAACTATAATTTTTAGTTATTAAACCCACAAGAAACAAACAAAGTTGAAGTTTGCTAAAAGGATACGGATTACACTCCATTTTAATCACATTTGTAATATGCTGCCTGGTTCCCAACAAAGGAGCAAGTAGTTTCCGTATGACAATTTATGATATCCACGATATGAATAAGACAGTTGAGACAGACGAATATACCCTCGTGGCGGCGACTTTACTGCCAGAACATAGAATTCAGTACGCCGTCGTCCAACACCTGAAGATGTCATTTGTTAGAGTTAGCGACCAGAGAAGAGCATTTGGTGTTCTTCACTGAATAACTGCACTGCAGGAGCTTAATCGAAAAGTTTCTTTCCTTCGAGCTGTGGAAAGGTACCTGGCAATCATGAACCTGTCGGATTGGCAGAGGGATAGGCAGAAGGCGTTTATTGTATCTAATGCTGGAGGGTGACGCAAGGACATGGGCGAATACTTTGTCAATACAGAGCTGGGTACAATAGAATATTAACTGATCATGGTACGATGTTTACAAGTGATAGATGGAAAAGAGCCATCGGAGATATGAGATGTACTCTTCCATATGGCATCCTCAATCGAATCCGCCGAATGCATCATGAGGAGTTCTTCACGATTATTTCGGACATATTTTCGAGACGGTTTTGGCGAGAAATTGTACGAGGCGTGGTAATGCACGTTGTGATTTATTAGTGACGATTGCTGAAGTAAAGAATTCCAGAAACTATTAATGCTTGTGAAAGTAATGATGTTTCGCAAATTGGTGAGACAGTAAATTAAAGTAACTCCGGAGTGAACGGAACGAGTGCGGTTTTCTGCGGATTGGACTGTGGGCGGGGGCGGGCATGGAGTGCGTGCGCCAGGTGTCGCGAGCGGAGTCAGGGCCCCTTGGGCCTGCGGCCGATAGCGAAAGCACCAGATCGCGGACGCTTCCCACGCCACGAGTGGCCGACGCCGCCATTTTCGAGGTTGACATCACAGAGGAGGAGATAAATACCCCAGAAGGATTTCACTGTGTTACGTTACGGAATCATTTAAGTTAGACGTAAAATGAGTCGATGAAAGACGATATTTTGTTAAAACTTTCAGGGTTTCAAGAATGAGCGAACGCAGAGGAAATGAAAGGGACATACGATATGTCGAACTTTGAAGTGATTCTTCCTGTGAAGTGTGAACTTTGTTTTGAGTTGAGGGACTTATGGTAGAGATAGGATGGAGAATTGAAGGAATTGAACTTAACCACATCCATCGGACGTAAATTACGGTGTTAGGGCCTGGGATTAAGAATGAGGCAACATGCGGGTTTAAAATAGACATGCAATTCGAGATTTCAGATTCATATCAGGTAGCTCGTAACTGTGCGATTTCTTTTGTGATGCAACTGTTCCCGCAACTTAGTATGGTGGTGGGAGATACGATTAGCAATGTTTTGTAATGAATGAGTTTATCATTTTGGAAGGGTACATTGTTCCATGTAGTGTTGATTTTTCATGTTAATTTGTGTGGAAATATTGAATCTCTGGCACCAAGCGAAGTTGGTTTACCGATCAGTGGTTATAATTTTGTATATTTTCGCGTGTTCTGTTGTTCAGTACGACACGAATCTGAAACAGATTATTATTGCACTTTGTGGAGAACATTTTTTGTGTTTTGTTATGTTTTTTTGGTGGCACACGATGCATTATGCGTTATTCGCGTTAAGACAATACGGCAAATGTGACATTTGTGCTGACGACGGTCAGGAGGGTGGCAGACACCCGTGTATGGCAATTTATCACTAAATGTTTGTTTTACAAAATCCACTTGCTTTTCTTTTCGTTGGAACTACTGGGAAAACGCAGACAAAAAACTTGCCCTTAGTCTCCGATTTCCCATTTTAGGACATCTTCAAATACATTTGCATCCTCTAGTTGACGAACCACGGACGGTGCGACCCATGCCACCGCTGCCACAGAGCGTTGCGTCACAATATGCTAGGGAGTTTTAGCGCCACACGTTTTTTTAGTTTAACGAAGTTATGCACTAACAGTCACTTGATGGACCTTAAAACTTGAACGTCTTACTTAGGCCTAACGTACGACCTTATACCTTCATAAATAGTGCACGCCTGTAGGAGACGCTTACGGTCACCTTACAAACGGCAAAATGACCACTAAAAACAGGAAAGGTATTTTACCAACTCTAATAAACCGATTCCCGTATGTAAGCGTTACAGTTTTACCAACTCCAACGCTGGCAAGAATTAACGGAAAATGTTGGAGAGGTGACGAGTACGAAGTTTGCGAAAAAGTTGAAATCATACCTTCAGGTTAGGTTGTCTTATGCTCGTAAACGAACGCTGTTTCAATATATTCTTAAATTCTCGAAAAAGCGATTCAAAATTCCAGATTGCGTGTTCATGGCGGTGGGCCATAAAATTTAAAACTTCGTGCACAATGTAGATTTGTTATACTCGTCTCGTATCGTGGTTTAAATGTCTCACTACTTAATGTACACTCTTTGATATATTATACAACTTCTTTGTTCAACGCTTGAAATACTTCTTTTGTAATAATGCATAACGCAATGTCGCAATTGCTAAAACTCTTGTGAACGTTGTTCATTACGACGCTTATAAACTCGATAGCCACGTGATCAATAGAGTTTAAGGATGTCTCCTTACGCCTGGTGCTAAAACTCCTATTAACCTATCAACAACTAGTCACCCGTCCAGGAATCAGTAGGTGTCTCAGTAGCTTCTGTGACTTCACGGAGCATAGTTATTCAATTCGGCTACGCCGACTAAACTTTTGAGATCTATTGTTGAAAATAGGGACACGCATTGTTTCCGTTTTCTCTAATCCTCTCCTTTCAGAAATATTACCAATAATTTTCTTTCGAAATAATCATGAGCGTCCTATTGTTGAATCGCAGAACCACGCCCACCAGCGGAATGGCGCAATGAAGGTTCTCAAAACTTTTCTTTCAGATTTGTTTATAAACAACTGCTATAACTAGTTTCCGTGACACAAGGCACAGCCTTCTTCCTTAGTTATACCGTGTCAGTTACGTAAACAGAAGTATCCGAGAATGCATTCATTGTTCCTTGAAGTTAGTGACCACGAGAAAAACATCAACACTGTTGTGGACTCCAGTTATAGCGAACTTCTGGAGAATAGCATGTTTGGTTCACTATATCCGATAATGTGAAAGTTAAATAGAATTTCTCACATGATTAATCTTATTAATATAGAGATATAGCAAAATATATTAACAGCACCCACGCTAATTTCAATTCGACCTTAAACATCATTTATTATTTTCAATTGTTTGCTTCATACATTTTTCATTAGTAATTTCCTTCTCCAGATTGATTGATTGTTACTGATTCCGCGCGTCAAGGGCTAGGTCATTAGTCCCGTAAGTGTGGTGCGTTGTATCGTGATGTGGCAGTGTTCTTCCGCCTGCTGGAAGGTGAGATCCGGTGCCGACCTACCGTCGGCTAGCGGGTTGTACCCAACAAGGTATTTTTCACCAGCGGGGCAGCGCCCCAGCCGCGATATGCTCTAAACTCTCGATAGGTCACCTGTCATTGTGGTAGTGTAATGCATGTTAGTACAAGTGTGTGTAAGGGGTGAGGATAGGACTAGGAAAAAGAAGAAAAGATCGCGCGCCGCTCGTGGCTCATTTGTTAGGGTAGTGCTCCGGCATTTCCTGGTGTTGATCCATGAAACCACGGAAACTACAGGTCAGAGCATCCTGCTGCAATTCTCCTCCAGACAGCGACTCAATTCTTCCTAGCTTCCAAGCCAGTGATAGTGAAATCTTCACTGGTATCTTCCTTTCCCTATCAGATTTTTAACACAACCTGACATTGGAGCTTCCGCATCCACAGAAAGACAATATATGATTTCATGTTGTGCATGATAGCAGATATGATTCTAACTTGATGGAGATTGGGGTCAGGAGGAAAAAACGGTAAAATAATAACGATAAAAGGCAGAAAAGGCCACAAAGAAGGAAGAAAAGTCGCAAAAAAGGCAAAATTAAAAAATGATAAAACAGCTCTAGAAGTATAATGTGATTCCCATTGTTAAAACTCATAAAATCGTTACACATAAAATGGCATTTTTCCCAACTTCCGGGCTATACTCGTGATAATAATGAAACGGACTCTTCTGCTACTCCAGGTAGCGTCACGGAAATAATAGACCTTTAGGGTGGTTTAAGTTTGACATCTCGGAGTAATGCCGACTAGCAACAGAAAATTAAAAACAGAATCAGTATCCCCGGCAGAAACCACATAGAATAAAAATGTTCCTTGAAGAAACGAGTATTTCGTGCAGAAGACCTCGCTACGGCTGCGTGGAGAAAATAAGACAGCAATCAGATTATTGAAAAATATAAACAATACTTTTAAGCTTCTCATAAAAACTGAAAAATACAATGGAATGGAAGGATTAACAATAGAAGAAACCACGAGGAACCTAGCTGGTGGGCTCGCTCGTGGCACATAGCAAACTCGTTTGCCTATCACCACTGAGGTACGGGTTCGATTCCCGTCGAATCTCATGTGAAATTTGTTCCAACAAATCGAGTTTGGCTGCTTCACACAGGCTAGTCAACCCTGTGAAGTGTCCTAAACAACCCTATCCTTATTTCTTCCCAATTCTGGCCGCTGGGTAGTGACGCGAGGAGCGCGTAGCAGGAGGCGCGTACGCGGAGATGCTACCTGGCGATCCTCTTGACAACTGACTGCGACGTGATGTGACATGACTTAAAAAGGTAATGGAGAATTGCTCCAGCGCAAAGCGCTCAACGCCTCAGAGAGCTTGAGACGCGTTGCGTCAATTTGCAGAACGCAACAATTTTTAAAAAAATCACCACCCTGCTGAGTGAACTCTCATCAATTTCTCTGTCATGTGTGTATAAAGCTAACGGAGGTTTGTCGACATGATCAGTGAGTTGGACACCACACAAAACTCTCACCAAACGGAATACAGTCATCATCATAGGAAGGCATAATGACATCAATTTGGGTGGTCACTTTACACCTAAGCAACATATTGACAAACTACAACGTGCCGCCCAAAACACGAACATTGTAATCTCGACTCTGCCCTTTCTGGTACAAATAAACCAACACTGAATAAAGAAATTAGACACGCAAACACCCAATTGAAACTGCATCTGAGAGGCACACATGTTAAATTATTTGAGCTATACTTTACCCGGCATGGTCTTCATTGAACCTTCTCGGTAGCAAGCTCTTGCAAACACATCCTTTCACAACCTCAGCAGTGTCATGCAGCACTCCACCCCACCCACATCTCCTAGTTCTCTTCCATCCTGACCCCTTTTTTTAGACCCACTACCTTATCCTTATGAAACCGATCCTTGTACTACCTCCTGCAATTCATTCCTCTTACATCTGCTGCCCTCAAACAAACAACACCAGTTTTCAGATGTTTTGGTCAACAGGAATCAAGATGGCTCCTTTGGACATAGGACTGTTGACAAGACATAGGCCAAAACACCTTTTAAACTCCACTCCACACCTGTAACATATTACGTTCAGTCAAGATCCTAGGGACCATGCGTTCCTAGCCGGTGTGTACAGAATTCTTTGCTTTGCGGTTCCGTATACATAGGTACGATAGGGAGAAGTTTCAATACTCGTATAAAAGAACAGAAAAGGAATTGCTGTCTAGACATAGATAAATCAGCAGTCGCCGACCACGGCGCTGTCGGGATGCGGACTCGTCATGCGCTTGAAGAAATAGATGTTCTCTCCACCACCGCACACTAATACAAGTAGATTCCAAACGGAAGCCATCGAGATTTATAATCACAAAACAATTTCAACCGAAAAGGTGACAAATTAAACAAATTAAAAGCATTACAATCCAAATTTTTTGAAAAAGCAGCTGACTCGAAAAACACTCATTTTCCTGAGGTCGCTTCATAATGAACCCAATAAACTGGGCGAAGTATGCTGACCTAAGCAGTTCCGTAAAGAAATCTGAAACAGCGAAATGAGACTTGAAATATAAGCCTTGAATCACTGCATGGTACCCAGCTCTTTCGGAAACACCAAAACTCGGCAGCCAAACAGTACTTGACTTGGCCCATCACGCGCGAGCGCCGCTGACGCGACCCAATCAGGCGCGAGCGCCCGAACCTCGCCCTTCACTATAAATACGGGTTCCAGAGTACGCGGAGCGTCATGCATATGATCCGCGCCGGCAGCCGAGGAGAGCGGACGTACCCGAGGAGCGCCTGTTGCCGTAAGACCGTCAGCCGCCGCGGGAGCAAACAGCCTTATTAGTGCTAAAGATGCCGTGCTTCGCCCTTCTATGGCGCTTTTCCAAAAAACAGCCCTTCGGTTTCATTTATAAAAAGCCCTTCTAGGGCTTTTATAATCAACAATGTCGTAGCCAGCGAGTTCGGCCGCGTCACGACGCGGTTCTGAACTCCCGCGCACGGGAGCGGAGCGGGTGCGCGCGGAAGGACAAGCGGGCCAAGCCGGAGCGGGGAACTGTAAACGAAGAAACGGTTCCTATCAACGGAGCGCATTTGCACTAAACGGACGCAGCCTGCCGCAGCCAACGCCGTCGCTGACACGGCGCCCGCCGCCGCCAGCCACAGCGGGCGCCACGACGACTGACGCCGCAGAAGAAGAGGATTGCGAGTTCACGTCACTGGTGTCGCTGCCCACCCCCATCTTTCGGTACGGGGTGGTTGACATCTTCGGGCTCCTCGGGAGGGCTTACGCGGCCGGCGACGACGCCGCGGTCACCGCAGAGGTGGCCGGCGACTTTGCAGGGGTGCGCTGTGAGACCTCGAGGCGCACCGGGAGGTGCTGGGCTGCCCTGAAGGAAAGATCTGGTGGAGTACCACACGTACCCACAGGAAACGAGAAGGGTCCTGAGGTATGTTCTACGGGGCATCCCTCTCGAACTCTCCTTCCAGAGCCTCCACGATAACCTGAAACGCATCGGGTTTAAGGTAAAGAAGCTGGAGGGGATGACCACCCAGCGGCCGCGACGACGTGCCGGCCCATCC
>CAXIVR010001102.1:0-17096 GCA_964035755.1 Teleogryllus oceanicus
GAAAAAAAAAAGAAAAATGTCAAAAAATGTGTTTTGGGGACGATAGATGCCCTGGCAGGAGATAATGTAGGAAGACCTTTTAAAGCCATTCCACACAAGGAAATCAGAAAAATGTGCTGCTAGAAAGTCTGTGCTATTTGATAGGACCTCTAGATACCTTTTTTAGTTTTTTTTAAACATTTTTCGCATATTTCATCTATTTTAACATACTTTTAGTAGTATTTTAAATAATTTTACGAGATGCAACAAATGTTCTTAACACAATCCTTGAGTAACCTATTCCATTTCTTCGTTCACAAATTTTTAATGTCAACCGTATGAAATCAAAGGGTTTCCCTGTGACGCCTATCAACACCGTGTGGGTGCGCGATTTCACGAAAACTAAAGTCAGAGATTTCCTGGTCCAGTTGAACCCAAAAATTTGCAAGTAAAGTTCACTTGAACGAAAGGCATCAGACATGATTACATCAGTAAGTATTCAACAGATTGAATAGTTCATCTGACCTTTTTTTGATCAATTTTTATGTCATTTTTTGTTTGCTTTTTTAAACATTTTTACAGTATTTTAGTGATAATGATCAATGATTTCGAGCAGCAGGGCACTAAAACTCCTCAATACAGTCTGAATTCCATTTAACACCATTTAACAAATTAGTATTGAATATTCATCACCGTCGCTCTACCACAGATGCTGCAGTAGCAATGATGGTTGTCACTGAACCATATCAGCCGGTGCTCTTGGGTGTTGCTTTTTTGTTGATCTTGCTGTTACTAAAGTTCTCCTGAATTCTCAATTAAAAATATTAAGACTTTTATACAGGAAGGTTTTTGAGGACTTCACTGAGCCACTGTCCACCTAATCTCAAAAGATTTGGCCCAGCTAACCGCGTTAACATGAACTTCTAATAACTTTTAATACGTTATTATAACTAAACTTTAAGCATTATAGGCGGCGACAACTACATATTTCATCAATTGTAAAAAGTTAGTGATTTCATGAATATACAGTTCTTATTTTTTTATATTTATTGATGTCTAATGTTTAATGAAATTATCGACAAAATTGCACTCACCACACACTTAAAAGCGAAATATCTCCTTAATCGGCTACCACATCCAGCGACATAACAGCTTTAAATGTGCCAGGGAGTCACCCTTTTAATACAAATTCAAATAATTTTTCATTTCAAGAACATTTTAACTTTCTCAACATCTGCTTTTTGCAATATTTTCTTTAGGCAAGTTTTTTTCTCTATAGTCACTAAATACTATAAATGTCCTGTGACTTAAAATAAATTAAAAAGAACATTTTAGGTGGGCTGACTGACTTAATCCACACATCACCATGCTCACTTTACAGGATGAGTTTTTTAAAATTTCGCTCTCTAAACTAGTTTATTTTTCTCAAATAAATATTCTTCCTCATATTCTCACGCTCAAATGAAATTAGATTCAAATTTCCTCCACATATATTGGTGCCAGATCTTTAAACGTATATTGCATGTAATATTATGATATATATATTGTGACGTAACCGAATATTGGATTAAAAAAATAAATACATTTATTTTTGTTATTACTGTTCAGAAGCGTGCGTGCCCCAACCGGGTGCGACCTAAATCACTTCGCACGGCTATCTACGCCGCTCCTTAGCGTCGCCGAGCAAGGGGGGGGTGTAGTGTTTAGATAACGCCTCCGAAAACCCTCAGGACCACCAGGCTCCACGCGGGCGGGCGCGGCGACCGCTCCGTGTTTGTTTACAGGAAGTGTGCGAGAGAGAGCGTTCTGAAAATCTAACAAAATTACCGACAAGACGCGTAATCTGACTGGAGCAATATTATTTCGGCGCAGTAACTTCATTGTGGTAATAACACGTCTTCCAAAATTTCTGTAGAAACTTCTAGAACATCTGCGGAAATTGGGGGAGATGTTCGTGGGCGCTGAGACGCGCTTGAGGGTAGAGAAGGGGGAGGTTTGATAGAGGTGGATGTTGGTTGTGGGATATAGAGGCGGGGACGTCGCAGGTTAGGGCTGGTGTGGACGCGGAGGTCATCCGAGTTGTGTAGGCGCTTGTGGATAGCGCGAAGTAGCATGATTAGGAGTGCGACGTAGGTATTATCGCACCGCGTAAACATTAGGATTGAGAAAAAAAAGAATCCTTTATCTAGTAATGTTATTTGTTTCTCTGCTCGTTTACGCCTGCGCCGTATCGCAAGTTACGCGATTACGAAAATTACGATCTGTCGTCACCGCTACCGCCGACGTCCCAGCCGATGTCGCGGTTAACTCTGCTCTCTGAATGAGCAGGCCGCGAGGAATTCACCCCTCCGCCCCAAAGGGCAAGTCGTCCAGCAGGCGCGAGCCCAGCCGTTGCCTGCCTGGGAGGCCGTTCACCCCAGCGTCCTCCTGCCGCAGCGGTGATTCTAATAACTGGGTCGAGCCCGGACAAGACAAACAAACATCCGTCACGCCCTCTGCGCTACCCGACCGCCGTCAACATCCGCAAATGCGTCGCCACGGTCCCTTTTATTTGTTAGCGCATCTTTTTTGCTTTATTTGTTTTGGCATTTGATTGGGTTAGTTTGGTGATTGTATGAAATAAAATAAGGGTTTAAAATTGAGTTCAGATAATAATGTCAATTTACCATTTTAATTTCTCATTAAATTTATATTTTTTGTCTTTAAACTTTCTTTCAATTGACCTCTGTCACGTAGCCACGTCCGTCCACAACCTAAATTTCAGGTTCTTACCTGTCACCTGAGCTAGCCGGCAATTACAGCACAGGTAGGTGGGGCGTCGCAAATGGCTTTCCCAAGTGGGGCCGAATTAGTATCTGATACCCCAGTAAAACGCCTCAAATTTAATTTGTCTTTTTAAAATAAATATTGTTACTTTTGAATTACTGTGTATTGCTGCACGACAAATAAATTTGAATTTTTTTTATAATATTAAGCAAGAAATGGATGGAAGGACGTTGCTACGAGGTTAATTATTTGTGACTGTTAATGATATCGCTGGATTTGTATTCTGTTTGTGAGTGTTATTATTTTTTGTCTTGTGTTGTGGAAAATCGTGTGCGCGTTTAAGAAAACTAGGGAATCGTATGTTATTCAAAAATGCTGACACCGGGTGTAGACGGGAGGTGATGACAGCTCAGGACTAGCCTACGCATGAAATTACCTAAGTGATTCTATGCGAGCTCTAACGAAACAAGCAGAGAATTAAGGGAATTGAATCGAATTAAAGAACTAGATTTCGGGAAGTATGGGGAAATGGACGAGAAAATTAATTTGCGATTTTCAGAACACGAGAAAATGTCAGGAAAGATTTGATAGATTAGATAACTGTTTAGATAACCAATCCGCAAAACTTGTAAAATTGCAGAAGTTCGACCATGAAATCGGATCACTGAAAAATCAACTCGAGGGTAGGTGCGGAGAAATTCGAGAACACTGTTGAGAAGCTAGGTCAAGAATTGGGGAATTCCAAGGACCGAAACGAAAGAAAATTTAAAAACCTACAGTCTGAAATTCACCAGAAATTACGAGCATGCGACAATAAAATAGAGGCGTGTTGTGAGTCAGTAAATGGAAACATTGCCGGGGTTACGGCCGAAATGAACGGCAAATTCACTCGTTGGAAACAAAATCCCACTCTGAAGTTAGTCAATTCACGAAAGGGTAGGAAAATTGAAAAGATAGGTGATAGTAGGAGAAAAGTTTCTTCAGGAAAGGGAAACAACTAAAGAAAGAAATAGATAAAAATGCATTAATCTGGTAAAGGAAGAAGTACAAAAAGAAATGGAAAATCATCCAATTACGAACGCGTCTGCTGGTTCTGATTAAAAATTTTCGTGGCCTCCTCAGAATCTTGCTTTTCTGGGAAATCGGACGAAAATCCGAAAGTTTTGGATCGTGCCGAAAATTATATGAATTTGACAAAGGCGGTACCGCCTCACTTAAAACCAAGATTTATGCAGAACTTTTACGGGGTAACGCCGCACACTGGCTCACTGCGTTAACACCTTTTCCGCAGACTTACGAGGAATTCCGAACTCTGTTTTCTTCACGTTACTGGGGAGCAGCGACGTTACGAGTCTGGAGAGAAAAAATTTCGAGAGTAGATGGGATAAGCGAAGAAACCAATCATACGGATTACGCCATGGTACTTCGCCATTAAACTATGTGATCCGGACGACAGATGATAAAAAGATCATCTGGCTCCTAACCGCACACTTCCTACCACAAAACTTTATTAACAGTGTACGATTTGACAATCTTGATCATTTTCAAGAATTGCTGGCGCACTTGATAGGAATGGGTGGTTGACTTTAGGAGAGAATTTGGGATTGAATTATAGGGAGCGTGTTTGAGGAAGATAATCGGTGGTGCAGTCGGGGGGGCGCCGTGATGATCAGGTCAGAGGAATGGGGAACAACTCCGGTCCGCCACCAAACTCAAATGACCGCACAATAACAATAACTAGCAGGAATGACATCAGGATTCCATAAGACCGATCCGTCAAACCAGAACCGTTTGGGCTTTCTGGGCATCTGGTTCCAAACGAATTATCTCAGAGATACCAATATTCAATACTGTGTCAGTCAATTATGCCTTTTTGACCTAAACGACGACTCTGAAATGAACCCGTCAGAGAACGAGCGAGAAAAATGTCCGGTCAGGAGCTCTATTGGAAAATCCAGTGTCTCAAGCTTTGATAGACACTACAGTGAAACTAGTGCGATTTCTAGGAAGTTCTACTCAAAACTATTAAGGAGCGCATTCCAATACCAACTCTGCCTACTATTAAACAAGTGTTTTGTTATTGAGCAGGAAAGAAAGTAAACCAATTACTATGCAGGCTTTGCTTTCTTTAAAAAATCGGGGAAATTTTATTTGATGCGCCATGTTTGGATCATAGAGGATCCGGAATTACGACGCAATACTTGGGGTTGATTTTTACGGAAAATAATGGAGTAGTGGATTTTTCTAGGAATCTGTGAGCTTCGGTGAGAATAGGGAAATTGTAATCATGACGACGGTGATGACAAATAGAAATCGGCATCTCATGCGCGTCCTGGAGTATGGGGATGACGTGAGTGGGTCATGTCGTGTGCCGCATAATGACTTTTCTGACCACGTGAACGGTCCCAGCTGCAAAGAATGCTTCAAATATGTAAATGTTTTTGATCGTCCTGTACGTCCTATTAAAGACTTTTTGCTTTCTGAATTCGGGTCACTGATGATTCACCTTTTAAATGAAAAATTATCCCATTCCACAGTCGATGAGGGGGAAGTAGATCAAACTGTTAAAACTATGCTTAGCGAGGGTATAATTGAAAGATCTGTAACAGCTTATTTGTTCCTATTGTAGTGTAAAAGACGGGGGGTAAGGATTTGTTTAGATGCTCGACGGATCAACGAGGTTACTTCATCCTAGAAAACGAGGCACTTAGAACACTGATGAAATTTTTATGGAAATTTAATAAACAAAGATTTTTCGGCTTTAGATTTTTCAAGCTCGTATTAAAATTTCAATTCACCTAGACGATAGAAATTTTACGGATGGAAGAATGGGTTGATGGCTGTCTGGAAAAGAATGCTTCTTTGGCTCTGAAATAGGAGCAGTTTATTCGTTAGTACCTTGATGAGAAAATTAGGCGACGAAATCAAACAATTCGTCACCTCATATCGACGATATTGCAATTTCATCGCCAAAATTTCCAGGAACATCTCGGTCATTTAGAACAGTTATTGAATGTTTGTTTGGTACACCACATGAAATTGAATCTAATAAATCACAATTATGCACGTCAGAAATTTCATTTTGGGTTACCGCGTTAGCACAGAGGGTGTACGAATTGACCCAGAAGGTCAATGCCATAGACTGAGATTTCACGCCCACAAAATGCCAAGCAATTAAAAGGATTTTAGGCATGCGTCTATCAATCTAGATTTATTCCAGGTTACGGGATTCTACGGCACTCTCGTAAAACCTATTGAGAAAAGGAAACGAAATGCATCGACAGATGAGCACGAACAGACATTCCAAAAAATTAAGGCAGCTTTTCGCCAGGCCATTACAGTAAACCACCCGGACTTTCCTAGCCATTTTATTTACAGACTGGACAGCTCCAACGTGCAGGGCATTGATGTGTTTTATCACAGCCTGATAAAGAGATCCAGGTCATAAAATTGTTGGTGGCTGCTAAAGAGGGCATTGAGGTCTGTGGAATTCCGTACACTAATTACAGAGAAAGAGGCTTTATCAATTGTATGGGCTTTATAGAAAATGCTTGGGGTACCTGGCTGGTAGGAAATTTTTATACACTACGTGACCACAGCGTTAATTTTCTTAAAACGCTGCCACTGCACCAACGCCAGATTAGCCACGGTGGGTGTCATAAATAATTGACTTCTTTGAAATCCGGCATTGTCCAGAATTAATAATCCTATTGCAGATTTTTAAGTCGGTTACCCTACGCATCAAATCAGAAAGTTCAGAATTTGAAACAGTGTATTTTATTAATGCCATTAATTTAAATGTGACCCCTATTCCGAAATGCAGCCTAGAATCTTCAAAGGTTACAGGAACAAGATGCTGTTATTGGCAAAGCAAAACTATTTTTGCAGAATTTTAGATCAAAATGACCCACTTCGAAAAGTTAAATCAAAAATCCCGGCTTAGTTAAACTCTAGCACCTTGCTATGTTCCGAACCAAAAATGTTTCAGATGAGCATCGCACGGATACCTACAGAAATTACTGACAAATTAATTACCTATGTTTACTAAAGTACGGTATTTCTTTGTGGAAGCAGATCTTAAAAGTACTTCTAACTTTCGCATACTGAGCTAGCATGGCGAGACAACCAGAGCCACGGTCTCGAAATGTGTCACCTGTCAGAAGACTAAATATCCTAACAGGCATTATGAAGGTTCGATGCAACACATATCGCATCAGCCCCAAATGAATTGGCCTGCCTTGATCTGTACGACTGTTACCCATTGCGAGGTACGGTTACAAACACATCCTCGTAATCATTGATTCCTTTTCTAAATTCCCATACAGCTCTATCCGATAACGAGACCTTACTGCACAAAATCGTTTAAAACGATTGATCCGACTTCTTCAGACTGCAGGGTCTACCAGAAAATTTTAAGCGATCATGCCTCCCACCTACCGGAACGTTTTGGAAACAAACACCAGAAAATGAAGGAGTCTCTGCTATTTTTCCATCAGACACCCTTTAATCTAACTCTGAGTGAGAGGGTCATGAGAGAAATCTCACGTTTATTCCGAGCTATATCCTCAAAATCATAAAGAATGGCCTTTACTAATTAGTAACATTAATGACTTGATTAATATTATAGAATATGGATTTTGATGGTATGACGCTGCATGAGGTGCATTTCGGAAGAAAACCTAAACATTCTTTCCCTTTGTTGGCCCGATTGGCAGGACAGCAGGTCCCTACCATGGTTCCGTTGCAGGATTATATTAGATAATATCACTAAGAATGCCAGGAAGAGGAAGCCCTGTAAAGAACCCTCACTACTTTCACGTAGGTGACAAAGTAATTTGCCAGACCCCTAGAGTTAGTGATCAGCCCTCCGCTGGATTATTCCATAAATTTTTCCTCATTTACCGACCATTTGCTGAAACGATTCCGTGCCCAAATGTATGCCTCTTAAAAGACTTGGATGGGCTCCCCAGCAGGGAAGTACAATTTTATAATAATTTGCGACCATTTAAAGGTTAACTATTCTGTAGATTTTATTTAAAACCACTGATTGACAACTTGACATAATTCTTCGGCACCTCACCCCGGCACAGCTCATGGTCTCGTGTCGCTGAGAAAATCAAAGAATTTGATTTAATTATTTTATTCTGATTAAATAGTAGTTAATAGTTCTTTTGCTTTTATTTAAGTAAAGGGTTGCGCAAATTTTTTTCTCTTTTGAATATTGAATGTTGTTTTGATCTATTTTTTCTTTAATTATTCACTAGTTATGAATCTAATATTCGAAAACGCCTTTTTGCTCTTTTTTCAACGACAAAACCCTAATCCTTCAAAACCAAAATCCTTCCAAACCTGATTTTTATCTCTATCCGAAGGAGGGCAAATGACGTAATCGAATATTGGATTAAAAAATAAAATACATTTATTTTTGCTATTACTGTCTGTAGCGTGCCCCAACCGGGTGCGACCTAAATCACTTCTGCACGGCCATCTACGCCGCTCCTTAGCGTCGCCGAGCAAGGGGGTAGTGTTTAGATAACGCCTGAAAACCCCTCAGGGACCACCGACCAGGCTCCACGCGGGCGGGCGCGGCGACCGCCCGTGTTTGTTTACAGGAAGTGTGCGAGAGAGAGCGTTCTGGAAAATTCCATCAAAATTACCGACAAGACGCGTAATCTGATTGGAGCAATATTATTTTCGGCGTAGTAACTTTCGGCCAGCAATAACACGTCTTCCAAAATTTCTGTAGAAACTTCAGAACATTCATGGAAATTGGGGGGAAAGAGGGTTCGTGGGCGCTGAGACGCGCTGAGGGCAGAGAGAAGCGGGGAGGTCTTTGGACAGAGAGGCGCGGGGACGCCTAAGTCGTGCGGGACACAGAGGCGGGGACGCCTGCGTTGTACGGGGTGGACGCGAGGTCATCCGGAGTTGTGTAGGCGCCAGGATAGCGCGAAGTAGCATGATTAGAGTGCGATTTGTGGTATTATCGCACCGCGTGTCATTAGATTGAGAAAAAAAAGAACTTTATCTAGTAATGTTATTTGTTCTCTGCTCGTTTACGCTCGCGCTACGTGTTATGATTACGAAAATTACGATCTGTCGTCACCGCTACCGCCGACGTCCCAGCTGATGTCGTGGTTAACTCTACTTTCTTTTGAATGCGGGGAGCAGGCTGCAGAGGGGAATTCACCCTCTCGCCCCTAAAGGGCGCGCCGCCCAGAAGAAAGGAGCCCAGCCGTGTTGCCTCGTTCGGAGGCCGTTAACCCCAGCGCTGCCACCCGCCGCAGCGGTGATTCTAATAATCTGTCCAGCTCCGACAGACAAAAACAAACATTCATTACGCCCTTCAGGCTTACCTGGACTGTTGTCAGCATTCAGAAGGTGCAGGCCGCGCATTGGCCTTTTTCTTTTATGTTGTTAGCGCATCTCTTTTTTTGCTTTATTTGTTTTAAGTAATTTGATCGTATTAGTTTTAAGATTGCATAAAAAAAACAAGGGTTTAAAAAAAACTGAGCTCAGATAATAATGTCAATTTACCATTTTTAATTTCTCATTAAATTTACATTTTTGTCTTTAAACTTTCTTTCAATTGACCTCTGTCACGTAGCCACGTCCGTCCACAACCCTAAATTTCAGGCTCTCCCCGTCACCTGAGCTAGCCGGCAATTACAGCACAGGTATGGGGGTGCAGAATATATATATATATATATATATATATATATATATATATATATATATATATATATATACAGTGTGTGTGTGTGTGTTATAATTTCGACTTATTTATAATTATTATTCAAATGGTAATCTAAATTTTATAAAAATGAAAGTAATAAATATTTGGTCGATTTCTTGGTAGAGGGGACGAAGTTCACAATTCTACGAAAATTGACCAATTGAATAACAAAAAATTGAACTAATGTTAAAATAGAAGATGTAGCATAATATAGATCCTTATAGGTAATGTAAATAATATAGAAGATGTAGCATTACAATAAATACTATGAAAATCGAAACTGACTTTGGAAGGTTTGAAACCTGACATATCAATACAACCAATTTTGGACTTAATCACTTTTATCAATAATCCTGCAATATTTAAGAAGCTTTTAAACAGTAAAAAAGATAAAAACATTTACATATTTATAGGCTTCAAGAGTGTAATACAAATTTATTGGGGATCCTATTGTATTTTATTTCAATCACCGATGTCTCCGTCTGAAGTTGCGACTCATGGCAGTTGCTTAAGCCGAAGGACGGCCTTGCGAACAACTAGAAAACTCTAGCAGAAGCTTCTACTACATAATACGAACGATGTGTTAGAAAGAATACAGATATTAAGTTTAGAAATTAAGACTACTCTTTTTATTTTCTTAGATTACAAAAGTTCAAAATGTTACCAACTCTCTGATATTTGGAAACAAAATAAAGTGGCCGTTTTTGTAAGCTTAAAAAGTCTTCGTACACGCCTGTTGAACAAAATGTATTCCATTATTTAATACTGGGTATAAATTCCATTTGCTTTCATTATTGTCTGTAGTCTTTGCAACATAGATTTCAGCAACGTTGCTGTAGTCGCAGGGTCAGTTAAACTTCGTTCTCTCAGACAGAAAGCATGTTTAATATTTTTGATGGTCAAACTGTTTTCTATTTTCAAACCATAACTGACCACATAAGACCTACAGGATCAGTACAGTGATAAGTAGATGTCATGGAATTTAAGATGTGAATGAATTTGCTTTCTTAGTATTTAAAGATAGTTTTAAGTGCTTTCTAGAGTATTAGATTAGTAACCAGAAGACGCAAATATAGAATATTTACCGGCAAATGTCCGACCATTTCATTACTGGACATTTGATTGATGCCGCAAAGGCTGGTCAAAGATATCCCTGTCTTCATAATTCCAAGTTTCTATTGGGTTTCTATTATTTTATTCATGGTAAAAATGGATGCCGATATTCATATTGTTTGTGAAATTTTAATTTAAAACGTATACGAATTCTCGTACAGATCAAAAATACAACCAATTCCCTTTTGGAAACATTGAGAACAGATTTTTAAACACCGTGCTAACATACGTCCTAACGTGTTTGCAAATGTCAAATTTCAGGCAGCCACATGGCGCGGTCGCATGATTTGTGATCGACAGTGCAATAAGCTCATAATTCCCTCTCCTTTCTTCCTACAATGAAGAATCCATCCTCGTGTTAAGGGGCCAAGCAGCGGCCTGGGCCTCCTGTATCCAATGCCCTGTTGCCAAATCCTGAGCTGTTGCCACTTGCCAGTTGCTCCTTCCCAGCTATGATAGCAAAAATTACACTGCTGGCCTGAATAGCCGTTACAGCTTTCTGTCAGGAAGTAAGGGTTTCAGTGCAGCTGGTAATTAGTCGATTCTCGAAAATATTTAATTGAAAAAAACCCCTACCGTTGACGCCGTTATTAACTTTCTATTCATCTAACTACCAATACAAACAATAAAAAACCGGTCTTCTTTTCTTGTTTTATTGGTAACGGTTACATAATATGTTACAACACACACTACTAACACTTCATTCTTCTATGTTGAATTAAGAGCAGCAGAGACACGGCTGAGAGACAAAAAATATAATTATTGAAAAGCAAAACGTATAAATTCCACGTCTACAATTGATTTCAAGTCATTGTCAGATACATATCTCTAATGTACAGAATAAAAATATTAGTAGTGCAGGCTAGGATTTGAACCCGAGATCTTCAGCACAAGAAGTCACACAACCAAACACGCTACGATATTGTCCGTGGGAAGGTCATTTACGTAGTGTTTTGAATATTACAATGTTCTTGATGCCAGAAACTTCTTTCGAAAAATCGCAAAAGCTACTGGTTTTTTTTGAGACAAAATTCTAAATAAAACGTATTTTAAAATTTAGTATTTAAAACGATTGCACTTTGGAAATAAATCTCTAACATGTGTATTAGTGGTGTTCGAGAAACATATATATATATTGTCAGCATATAACTCGACTTTGCGAAAAACACTCATATTTTAGAAACGTGCACATGTGAAGTGATTTGAAAGACTAATATTGAAGTGCAGATTGCATTAAAAAGAACCTGTATAATTATCTTTCGTCTAACTTGCAGTGTATTCTTCAGACAACATTCTACAGGAGTAACGAAAACTGCCAGAGTAGCAACATTCGTTTCGGTACATTTTCAGTTTTAGAGAGGAACATCATTTGTCACACAATAGATCTTCATTTATTTGTAATAATTGATTAATTGTATTGTAATAATTTTTTCAAAAATACAATTTGTCCGATTTGTTACCCACCATTCAAGCAAGGAAGCTTTAAGTTCAATTTACTAAGCGCACAAATACTATAAAACAATTGAATATTTGAAATATTGAAAGAATTAAAACATTGTAATGAAATAAAAGTTACTATGTTTCAGTACACGTTAAGAGGTTGCGATGGCTCAGTGGCATCGTTACAGTTTTCCCTGTAACGTTACTGACCGCGAGGCCTAGAGTTCGAGTTCCGACGTTGGCGATGTTCGACTGTGGTTACATATAGGTCAGCTTTGATGGTTTGGTAAAGTTTAAAGTAGAGCTTCTAACTAAATTAATCAAAATTTAAAGAATTATTTTCAAATCGCAGGGCCTGGATTCGGGCCAGATCGTTAATAAATGACCATACGACTGCTGTTCTTGAATGGAAAAGAAAACGGTACACTTCGTATTGCATTTTCAAGTTTGGTAACACTTGGCGTTATGAAATGAGAAACTCTCTAATCAAGATGAGCAGTAGCGAATGCAGATATGCATTTTTGTTAAAGTTTGGTAGAATTTACACTGATAGAGCTGTGAAGAGTATTTCCAAGCTTTTTTATTACTTTGTTGTTCTGGTAGTACGTGTTGAAATAGGAAGTTTAGGTACCCGTGAATAATAAAGAAAACGTCTACCTATCTATTGTTGATGATTTAATCAAGATATTACAATGAAAATCTTTAAGAAATTTCATTCGCTTCCCATATGATATTAAAATAAAGAAGTTCAACTCAGATGAACAACTGGGAAAAAATTCTCATTTAGATCGTAATATATAATTGATGTTTGTTCATATGTTTTCATGTCAAGATCATAAATTGCTGCAATTACACATTCATCCCTGCAATGCACAACCATCCCTCTCTCACACTCCTCCTAACACAACAGTGTCAACGTCGCGAGCCACCTTCGAAAACGGAACTGTTGCAGGCTGCCGTTACTTGAAAATCTGATGCCAAAATCTAATTTTATACTCAAATTACTCGTAAAATACTAACATATGATACATCATTTTATTCCGATGTTCATGATCCATCCATTGCTGATGAAAAAATATATAGTTCAATGTAAAAAATCAAAGATGATTCAATTTCTCGAAAACTAAAACTAGTATAGAGAATTCCTCTACCAACATGTTACCTGTCCTATGAATATCATTGTTCAGCGAACTGCAACTCGATACCCTGAACCGTTTACAGAAGTTGTAGAGGGTGGTCCATATTTGATAGGACACCCGGTACCATAAACATTAAAAACCCTATGTAACATGATCGATGATAAATAAGAAATCGATTGCAGTATACTAAGCGAATGAATAGGATGACGAGAAATACGTCTCGTAGAAACCTCGAAAGCGTCATTAGCGTCAAAATTCGGGTAGCTATATTTTTGTTAATTAAACCTCAAAATATTCAAGCAGTTATTTCAAATTAAATAAAACTACAATTTTATTGACAATAATAGTAACATGATATGACAAACAATTATGAAGAGATGTGAACTTCTTCATCCTAAATCGTTACTTTTAATTTGAACGATTATGTTAATGTTTGCTACTTAGAGACACGAAGCGCAGCTTGAAAAGACACAATATGTAAACGAATTGAGGATATTCTGATTAGTATGTCGTAGTAGCTTCATTTTTGAAATGACGGCCAGTTCTTTCATATGCTCAGAGATTTTCTGAGTTTCATGAAAGATGACCTCTGTATACGTATTTCGAAGACTTATGGCTTCCACTTGATTCCTCGATTTTGACGCGATAAGCGATGACCTCAAACAATCCACTTAGATTCAGAGGTTAGTGTCAAAAAGCATTGGCATGTTAGTGTCGAATGGAAAATAATGCTTCTAAGGTGTTCTGAACTTGGAATAATTGAATTTTAAAAACATGTTTATTTGCAAACTTTTGCACCTTCATTGATATTTATTTAACTGCATACGTACGTTCACATTCCTTCAATTGAAATGTCCATAAATAAATATGTCAATACTATATTATAATGGTATTATTGCCTTTCGCATATTCCATGCTGATGCTGTATGCTTCTAAAGGCAGCAGACTTACTAGTTAGAATGAAATTGTAGATGTTATAACAATGTATTTCGTATTTTGGAACGTGTAAATGCTGAGGCCAGGAGCTTTAATGTCTATGTTATACGTGAAGATAGTAATAAAATTATTGTTTTCTTGTATATTTAATTTGAAAAATTTTCCACAATTTTATATGTAAAATTGGCTTCCTAAGAAGGTGGATAAAAAGGTTTCTCGAGGAAAGCCAGGTGTTACGATTACGCTTACAAGCTCAGCCTATTTCGCCTTGAAACTTGTGGAGGAAGGACAATTTTCACCGGGAGTATTTCTGGAAGCCAATTGATGACTCTTTCTTGCTTCAAGGTGAAGATTGTTCGGTAGCCGACTCGAAGTAGTATTTCAAAATTTATGCTGTAATTGTTAAACAAATGGAACTTAGAATATTTAGAATGAAATGAAAATTAAAGGGAGCTGAAAACTAGGAGTATCTAATCAGCAGCAATTTTTCATTGGCAATATATGCAAGCGTTGTGGCCGCTTGTTCCCTCCACCCCGTTAGGAACCATATGCTGTTG
Source organism: Teleogryllus oceanicus (assembly GCA_964035755.1). Classification (NCBI taxonomy): domain Eukaryota; kingdom Metazoa; phylum Arthropoda; class Insecta; order Orthoptera; family Gryllidae; genus Teleogryllus; species Teleogryllus oceanicus. The sequence continues at coordinate 14,664 of CAXIVR010001102.1, forward strand.
CCGGAGAAATTAAGCGAGACGTTACCAAAACGGTTGTAGAAAAGCTTAGCGTGGGAACTGCCAAAAAAATAGTTGTCATGACATGCTAATTTCTTATAAACAATTACAAATCTCGAAAACGAAAGAGATAGCCCTAATCGGATTGCGAAATTTTACATCTCATTTAAAGCCAATTTTAAAAAAGCAATGAGTTTTGTTTGAAAAATTAAAAATGTAACTAAACAATTTCCAAATTTGCAGATTCTAAAGTGGAAGGGTTCTCTTTATATGTTGCCAAATCAGATGAATTGAGTTGGAAACAAATGAGGTTGGCATGAGACGCGAAGATCCTATAAACAATTGCGTATCACGTAAATGAAGGCGATAGCTCGGTTGGATGCGGAATTTTTGCATCTTGTGTCAAGGAATTGAGATGAGAGAATAAAAAGAATTGCAAAATTTGCAAAATTATAAACAATTTCCAATTTTGCAATTCTAATGTAAGGAAAGAAGTTTTCTGATGTCCCAGAACCAAAAAACGCGGATTAACAGATTTTGCAACAATTAACATTTATAAACAATTCCGAAATGTGCGCTATTCCTGGGAGTGTACAAATTGTCCCTGATTTGATGATAGCAAAATAACAATTTTGACACTTGAGATACAAATTAATTGCTTAATATCTGAACAATGTACTTTAATGTTAAATATACAGTTGGTCTTTGAAGTTTACTTTCTTTTATTAAAATGTTCCCCTAGCAGTCCTAACGATTCGAGAAAGACAGTATTATGCATTTTTGCAAATGTAATACACATATGAACAATTGAAAATATGCCGTTATAAATCGTTTTCTTATTGCTAGAATTCTGTAGTAAACTGGTCATTTGATAAGTTCATAAATTGTGTTTGGACAAGAATATTGGAATTTAAATGTGTATAAGAGAACGTAATCGTTCTAAATTTAGTGTTATTTTATCTGAGTATCAATGCTAATTTCTTCAAAAAATTGTGTGCTTTAGTGGTTCAGTGCTATGTGTTTATATATTTCAATGAATTTGCTCATGTTCATACAAGTGTTTCTTCCATGTATTTTTATTTGAAAATACTTCCACATCTGAACTAGCAGCGCCCGCCATTTTGTACGTCGTAATTTTTTTGGGGCCTTTCGCGTTGAGTTTTCCGAGGGTTTTGGGGGCTCCGCGACGTTTCGTCGACAAGGGCGCCGCCTTTGCGAAAGCTGAACTTAGCCGCAGACGTCCGCGATAAATTTTATTTTGTTTAAATCGAAAAAAAGGGTTTTTCAAATGATTTTCCTGTAAACGGTATAATCCGAAAAAAAATTCCCCAAATACGAACTAAATAAAAAATTCATTTTAATAAATGTATATAAAAATGAAGAACATTAACATTTTGTCCTTAGCGGTTAAGGGTTTAATTTTTTTTCCTCGCCCCCGCAGCGAAAGTGTTTTTTTGAGCTTTTTATAAATAAAAATGGTCTCTAAAAATTTTCATTGTGTAAAGAGGGCATTCCCGCTCAAATTAAATTTTTTAGTCAATACCTTGAAATGCATTTTGTTTTCCTTTCCCCCCCTCGACTGCACCCCGATTTTGACGCGGGAAAAAATATCATAGGGAAAAGATAAATGAGGGTGGAGGCCATAAGAGACTGGGTGGTGGCCAGGCAGTGGGAAAAAAGGATCCCCGTCGTCCGTCGCTCATTTTTTCGGGGCAGTTTTCATTTGATCGCGGCCGTCTGCGGGTGTTCAGCTTTAGGCCCAGCCTTGTCATGACGAAACGCGCAGGCGGGGCCTCACAAACCATCTAGCCAATCTCAACGGGGGGGCCCAACAAATTACGACTACAAAAGGCGGGGCCCGCTAGTTCAGATGTAAGACAAAAAAAAATAAGGAAGAAACACTTTAGAAAGAAATAAATTCTTGAAAATATATGAAAATACACTGAACCACTGTTAACACAATTTTTGAAGAAATTAATTGATACCGATAAATAAACTAAATTTAGAAGTTACGTTCTTAAACATTTAAATTAAAATTTTGTCAAACCAATTTTTTGAAATTTATCAAATGACCAGTTTACTACAGAAATTTTGAATAAGAAAAAGATTATAACGGAATTTTAATTGTTCATTGTAAATTTGCAAAAAATAATATGTCTTTCAATTTTGGGGTCTAGGGGGAAAATTTTAATAAAAAAGAAATAAAAAAATTTAATTTTAAATTGAAAATTAAACTGATATTAAAATTAAATTTTATCTATTCAAAAATTTTTATTTTCTATCATCAAATCAGGGACAATTTGGGGGCACCCAGGGAAAAGCGCACATTTCAATTGTTTATAAAATTGTTTGTTGCAAAATTGTTAATCCAAGGGTTTTTTGGTTTTGGGACATCAAAAAATCTTTAAATTTAAAATTTCAAAATTGGAAAATTTT
>CAXIVR010001103.1:0-11571 GCA_964035755.1 Teleogryllus oceanicus
CTGCTGAAAAATTATTTTTTCAATTGCAAAATGGAAGGCCATACTGCTAGTAACTGCCCACAAAATATCCCCAAAGAGAATAGCCTTCTGGACACTCCCAGTACAAATATACCAACTATCCCTTCTAATATTGGAGAGTACAGCCTACCATAACTGAAACACCCTGCCCCCTCCACCAGTGACCCTATGAACTTTCCCCCCTTCTTAAAAGAAGCCTCCCCAATGAACCCTCTTCCCTATCTGAAGCAACAAATAATGTTAAAGATAATAATCAAGATAATAATGTTAAAAAAACTAAAAAAAAGAAACAGAAAAAGAATTCTTCAAAACATGAAGAACTGGACCAAGATAGCAATCCTGATAAAACACTTGAAGACATGCTCAGCCCAATTAAAGATCTGCTTGAAAGGAACCAAAACTCCTTCCCTCTGTCAGTGAATCAATTACACTTACTACTAGAAAATACTCTGGCTCTGTGATCCTCTAACCATAGTAAAGGACTATTCCAATGATATTCCAGCTGTTATAAAAATGCTCAGTGACATTTACCTGTATTAAAGGATAGAATTATCAAAGGCAGAGTTACCAGAATAAGAAAAAAACTGCAGAAACACCTACTGGAATCAGACACAGTTGACTCTGAATCCAGTATGGAAATAAAATAAAAACATTAAACTAACCGGAAAAAATTTTAATTCAGGTCTCTTAAAAAACACCATTCCCCTTGCTAAATAAATTTCAAGCAAACAAATGAAGATACTCCAATGGAATATTAATGGATACTATTGTCATCTTGAGTATCTGCAACTATTACCCAGATATCATTTGTTTGCTAGAATCCAATTTCAAGGCTAATCACTCAGCTAATATTAAAAATTATCAATGTTTCTTTAAAAATAGAACCAGTGATTATGCTTCTGGTGGAGTTTTTTTTAGTACCATTCTAAGGGATAATTCTTACCAAAGTAATGTTTTAAAATTTTGTAATGAAATAGGTATTTCAGTAAATATTTAACTGTATTAGAATAACGTAATTTTCCATTCCTTTTTGTAGTAATTAACAGTTATGTAATTTTCACGTTTAAGTTTTATGTTTTTATATCCATATCATCTCTGTACTGTAACCTCAATTGTAACCTCAATATTGTAAAAACTAAAAATTGTCAATGTAAAATATAATGTATTCATTTAGTCGCTAATGACCTAGCCGTTGATGCGACTTAAAATAAATTTAAAAAAAATAATATTTTACGAAAACGATTTTTTTGGTAAGTATTTCAAGTCATGCCGTCAACAGTGAATTTCACAGCTGCTGATGATATACGGATTTACTGTGCACGTACCTCGTTCATGAAATACGAGGTAAAATGTATCTTTCATTAGTTTCATTTGAAATGATATGACTCTCGACTCACTGAAATAAAGTGTATTTTAAACATTCCATCAATAACATCTTTGTGGAATATAGTAATACCTTTCCGACCAATTCATTTAAATTCAAAGAGTTCGTGAAAATGTATGTAGAAAGTAAAATTACACATTTTCACTAAGGTAAGGCCTGAAGTTTTATGGCCCGTATAAACGCTACGTCAAATTTCTAGTCAGCAATAAATTAGAGGAATGTATTAAATCAGTATGAGTCAGACTATGCACCAAAAGATTGAAACTGCTTTTGTTATCAGATGTTCCCACTTTCCTGACGCCCTCGAAGTACTATAATTTGAATTCAATTGCATTGTTCTGTATTAAACATATGGAAACGGTCGATGTTCCACATTATCTAGCGGTTGACCCACGACATGTAGTTTATATTTATTTCTATTACATTCCTGGATCACAATCACACGATCAAGTGTATTTTCTAATGCTTGATTAATTTTCTTGAATAATAATTAATAAAATTAATTAAATTATTTTAATGAATTAATTATTATTATGAATAAATTTAACACTTTATTTCTTCCATGGCTGTTATTCTGGTCGTTATTGATTAAAGATATTGATATATAACTCATAGCCTTATAAAATTGTTTAGTACCATTGACAAACACAGATAACTTGACTTCTTTTTCTCCTTAGATAGAGATATATCCACAGCTGTGTTGACATTTGCAGAGACTTTATTTCATTTCATGACATTAATGTTATATAACCATAAACATCCTTTAGCATAATATAAGCATGTTTCGAGTGGCAGATGGTAGGTATTTCAACCGGATATGCTACCATTAATAATGTGCCAAGAAAACACATTTCCTATCTCTGCATGAATTATAATACTTTGAAGCTTGTACAATATAATCATGCTGACGTGTTGGTATGTGTTACATATGGCTTTCCACTCAGTTTATCGACCTCATCATCGATGTAGGCTACATCTCGACATGCAACTAATGATAAAACAACCTTTGACTACGTGTTCTCAGCCCACGCATAATGGATGATCTTGCATAATCCTTCCTCTAACTACTAAATCCAGATGGTGTGTCAGGGAATGCGTAAAGCTCAGGGTCATATAGGTCAAGAGACAGACCAATCTCCGGCTACATTATTAGTTACTGAACACTGCCTTAGAAAGCTTTCTCCATCAATTCCTACGATCTCAGAAGCTAACGAATGATTTGATAATATCCGTGACGTTCGTGAAGGCTATCAGTATTCGCATACGCGTTTAAGGCTTGAGACCTGTGCCTTACTAATATCAAAATCATTCTAGTAAGAATAGACACTATAAGCTTTCTTACGCTCTTAGATTTCTACAGCAATTTAATATTTGTAAAAGGCACTGGGTCTCTTGCAGAAAAAAAAAAATAGAAAAAGGCATTGAAGTTTAGTCTAAGGACATTGTCTAATTCGACGATATAATCAGGTGAACTCTACAGGAGGAACTCTACGTCAACTTTGTGAAAGTTTCTTCCCCTTTCATTTGACATTCAGTGTTTTATAGACGATTAGGAATGATAATATTTTTAAAAACATTTTAGACAAGCTTTATTAAGCGCAATGTACTTTGCAATATAGCTTTTGTTATTCTTCAAATATACTCTGAAAACAAATTTAATAAAGTTCATTTATGAAATTTAATAAAAACGTTTATGTGACAAGAAATTGTATTGTTGAATTTAAATTTGGGAGGAAAAAGGAAATAACCGAGTGAAACTACATTATGTCCTCCCAAAGCAAGGCCAGTAGAAAATAATTTTCATTACGAAGTACAGTAAGTTTCAATGACAGAAAGTAAATTACAGTACATTTACAAGAAATTTCAGTAGATGAGTAAGATTGAAATTTAACCAGAAGAAAGTTTTTAGACACACCTGAAACCTTTACAACATAAATTCATCAAAAGTTTAAAGCGAGTTCGTCGTACGGTATTTGCGTTAGTATTCAATACACTGATCTGAGCAGGCTACAGTTGGCTCGAATGACTTGACCAGAAAATGCGCTAGATAACCATCAGTGAAGCTCACGAGAGAGCAATACGCTCTCTCGGTAATGTGTCCAGCTCTCCACTATAGAAGTTTTCATAAGTTCTAAACTTTGATTAAATTTTTCCACTACCATATAGCACTGCAAAGTGGTTAATGACTAGAAACAAATTACAAATATTTTTATTCATAGTTTACATGGATTCCAAGGAAACCTTATAAGGTTCTATTGCTTATGAAGGGATTAATAATTGAATAAATATTTGGCTGTAATACCGTTGATTGAAGATTAGATATTAGACCACCTGCATGCTTAACTCTGGCATATGCCTGTACAATATCGTGAGCTGATGTATATTTGTTTTTAATTTTTAAGCTGCACTAGAAGTATTCGGTGATTCATAACGGACTACAGGGTGAAGATATGGTACAGAAAGTACAATCACTAATAAATGAGAACGGATTGCTATGGATTTATATATTTTGTCCGTTTGTTCCAGGGCATAGCTAAGTAGAAATTTCTTGACATTTATTGAGAATTGGATACTATGCAGAGTAATATGTTAGTGCATATTTCTGCATATTTGGACTGATTTTTCTTGTTGGCGCATATTCGTGCCAATTGTAGGGCATATTTTGCACAATTCGCATATTTCGTTAAAAGGAGACCTATTCTAAACATTTAATCTTTTCACAAATCCTAATTTGTTATAACAGTTCATTAATTTGAATGAGTTTGTACGTTTCTTCTATAGTTAATCAAATACTTGTGTTCAAATGCCAGGATATTTATTGCATATATTTTTAAACTAGGCAGAAAAACAAAACAAAACATACGATGTGCACTAAGATTCATAATTACTTAAATAATTTCTCCAGCGAAGTAAGCTCAGTAATATTATGTTTGCACAAAATATATTTTTCATTCCAAACACCTTCTCCGTTTTATCGAAGGTTTACAAATGAAATATTAAAATATTGTTAATTTTAATTACTTATTAAAGTGCATATTTTAAAAATTTTAGGTCGTAAACGCATATTTTTAAAAAGCACATTGTAAGATTTTTAGGTCATAAAAATCCTTTCCCTATTAATATACAGGTGCCCACCGCACTGAGCCTGCTTAACTATAAACGGTTCATGATATCGAAATGCGGAGGGGATCATGGGACGTCGCGTTCGGCCAGTCTCGATCGCGGATCAGGCGCCTTCGCTCGAAATAACTCGTTACCGGCCCCGCCACCTCCAGTGGGGCGCGCGAGGTACTCCACAAATTGCTTCGCTACACTGGCGCTCTGGAATGCGGGCACAGGTGGTCGAGGCGCAGTGGCAGCAGCCCCACCCCACCCCAATCCCACCCCTCTCGGCGACGAATCGCCGCTCTAATTCGAGCTCGCGGTTTACAGGGCGCCGCTACAAAGTGCAGGTACGTAGTAGTTTCTCTCCGGTGAATTGGAACACACACGAGGCGAGTTTGTAACATTCCAAACATGTTGGAGAGCAGCATGCAGTGGATAGTTTGTTCAGTTGAGCTGACAATGTCTGCCTTGTAATAAGCTCACAGGTGAAAAAATTGTACCTTTAAAAACATGTATTTTATAAGATGACTCTTATCAAGATTCTGACATAAAGAAAAGGTTTTCACGCTTTGTGTTCCGGCCTTCAGTTCCGACCTCCGTGCAATGTTTCTTATCTGAACAAACTTCTTACTGCACTCCTAAAAGGTAGGGGTACATGGTAGTTTCTGCCCGGTGAATTGGAGACACACCGCGAGGCGAGGTTTATGGCCATTTCAAACATGTTGGGCTTGTCTTGATCAGGGATCGTTTTGTTCAGTTGAGCTGACATGTCTGCCTTGTAATAAGCTCACAGGTGAAAAATTGTGCGCTAAAAACATGTATTTTTATAAGATGACTCTTATCAAGATTCTGACATAAAGAAAAGGTTCACGCTTTACTGTGTTTCCGGCCTTCAGTTCAAACCTCCGTGCAATGTTTCTTATACGAACAAACTTCTTGCTGCACTCTAAAGGTGGAGGTACGCTGGCCAGTTTCTGCCCGGTGAATTGGAGACACACCGCGAGGCGAGTTTGTAACATTCCAAACATGTTGGGCTTGTCTTGATCAAGGATCGTTTGTTCAGTTAGAGCTAAACAATGTCTGCCTTGTATAATTAGCTCACAGGCGAAAAGAATTGTGTCTTTTAAAACTGGTATTTTATATGATGGCTTTTATCAAGATTCTGGCCGTGAGAGACAGGATCATGCTGTTCAGTTCCGGCCTGTGTGCTGTTCTTATGCAGACTAACTCTCGTACTCTATTCACTGCACTCCTAAAGGTGAAGAAGGACACACAGAAAAACGAGGTTGTAATATTCCAAACATGTTGTGCTTGTCTTGATCGTGATCGTTTTATTCAGTTGGAGCTTACAATGTCTATCTTGCAGGAATTAACTCACGGTGAAAAATTGTGTCTTTAAAAGAAGTATTTTAAAGGAAACCTTAATGCTTCTTTGGAGTTACGGCCTTTGTACACCGCCTCTATACGAACTAACTCGTCCTCTCGTTCAGGAGAAATACACAATGTTTTATTCTCGACGTCATGATTTTGATCGGTAAGTAGATCTTATTAATTTCAACATAAAGTAGTGCACTTTCTTTAGTCTAAGAACTGCCAAAAGAATGGGTAGTGCTGTACAGTATGTGACTGAAGTGGTATTAGGCAATTATTGAAAGATTGATGAAGAGATAAATTACTTACATTGCGTTCAGGGTTAAACGCTAAAACGAAGGAATAAAGACGTATTAAAAGAAGTGGATAAAGAAAAACTTCCCATCATCGTAGTTTGGACACTAACTCATGAACAAATACTATGATCAGAATTATTGCAAAAGTGATCAATATTTCCACGAAGGCAAACTGGAAAATATGCAACAACAATTAAATTGCGCTGCTATGGAAAATACGTATATACATTTGTATATATTTCCTACAAACTGTATGATGACCTCAATATCTCTCAATGCACACGCCCACAAGAAAACATTCAGGGTATTTTTGTGATGTATATCAGATGTAAGTCAAATGCGGAAAACTCAGGAAAATATATCAGAAATTGCAAGAAATGAACATATAAGGGAATATGTACGGGTCACAATGTGAACCAATTGTAGAAATGGGCCGTGTCTAAAGCAAAATTGAAATGATTGCGTACCTACAAAGCAGAAGATTGTATTAGATGCAAAGGACTACTGCACGAAGAATAAGCGGGATCATAGAAGACCATGCAAAATGGTTGATTGATCGCTGTTTCAGGCACGCCAACTAGTAAGAGCATTATTACCGAATGTTTTATTCACCAGGAGGTGGCGGTATTCTTCTCCCCCACTGGATAGTGAGATCGGAAATGACCGACATGCTGCAGCTTGCTGGTTTTGCCACCCAAGTATCTCCCCATGAGGCACTGCGCCTGTCTGGACAAGCTCAAGCTCCAGCTGGTTTTCTGAACTGTGCGGTAGTGTAGTGTTTGCGAGTATGAGTGCGTGTATAAGGGGAAGAGAAAAGGACAGAAGAAGTAAGAAAGATCAGCGCGCGGTCCTGCCTAGTTGATCTCATTCTGCTCCTACATTCTGCTGGTAATTATCGAAGAAACCATGCAACATCAGAAGTAGACAACCGATAGAATTCTCCTTCAGACGAGCACTGAATTCGAGTACCTATATAGCTAGTGTCGAAAAGCCTGTCACCGTCGGAACTCGAACCCTAGGACCTCGGTGAGGTCTATCTGTAATATCAGCAGCAATGCTGGCTCTAGGCTAAACAAAACCGGAGAAGAGGTGGAACAATATTTTGATGACACGCTTGAAGAAGCATTCCCATCTATTTTGCCACAGGCCTAGATAAAATTACGTCGACGCACACTGGCAGCAATTCCACTTTTTGAAGACGACAGAGATTCGCCAGATTTCTCCAGATGAACATATACGTTTAGAGATGAGTGATCAAGAAATGAATTACGATTAAAAGCGTATTAAATAGAATGAAAAATTAACCTGAGAGAATCGATAAAAGGCATGAAGAAACGGAGCACTCAGAGAGAATAGCTGCAGACCCGTTTTAGTTCCTCCTTTATTCTACATTGATCAGGTCGAGTTTAAGATTTAACTGCCACCTATATTTTGAAGTATTTTTTTGTGGGAGGTCATGCATGCTTTCTAAGAGGTGTATAGTAGTTATACACACGTAATTATTGTTTTACTAAAATTAGTGGCTGGCCACGTTCGTAGAATGGGTGACAATCAAGTACCAAAGAAGGCGTTTATGGGCAGGAAGGAGAAGAATAGAAAGGCCTCATCTCAGTTGGATTGACGCGGTAGAAGAAGACCTGAGAACATTAGGAGTGAAGAGATGGCGTAGGAAAATGCAAGAAAGAAGAATCGGCTACTGTGATGAAGGAAGCGAACGCAAAGCTACAAGCGCCGTAACGCTAATCGAAGAAAAAGGAGGAGGAGGAGGAGGAGAAGAAGAAGAAGAAGAAGAAGAAGAAGAAGAAAAATAAAAAAAGAGGAAGAAGTTATACACACGTCCTACAGGGGAAACTTTAATGATGAAGATACATACAAGTTACTCTGAAGATCATTTGTATACAAATAATACAAATTTTATGTGAATAGAAAACATTCATTAATAGAAAATATAGAGGAATTCAGAAAATATTAATTTAATACAAAAAAGTGATGCAAAACAACGCCGTAAAAATGGCATTTGTGAGTTAAAATCATCACAGTACTTTCACGACACGCTATCATGATTTACAGGAATTAAACACAACACGTTACTCTTGGAGGCCAATTTAACACACCAAGCTATTTGAATTTTAATGATTGGTCCGACTGATTAGTGATTCCGGGCGCGTCAACTACAGAGGTCACTGTTTCCGTAAGTGTAGTGCATGTTTTTCATGCAGGAGGTGGCGGTGATCGTCTCCGCTGGATGCTTGAGATCCGGCACCAGGTAGGGTTTCTCAGCCAGGTATCTCAAACCGGCAGAGGCACCACCGCCCAGCAGGACAAGTTCTAGAGTGCCCAACCGGTCTCACAGCATGTTTGGTAGTAGTACATGGTAGTGTAAGTGTGTGTGTGTGTGTGTGTGTGTGTGTAAGTCGACAGGTGTGTATTGTAGGCGATAGGACAAGGAATTGGATGGAAAGATCGCGCGGTCGTAGTCCATTTGTTAGGAATTACTGCTCCTGCATTCGCCAGGCGTTGATCGGAAGACCACGAAAACTACCGATCAGAGCAGTGACCACGCTAGAATTCTCCTCCAGACAGCGACTATGAATTCGACCTAAGCTCGCCCTGCCATAAACGGAATGAACTCTGACCTCGGTCAGAGCGCTGCAGTAACATCAGTTTATTTTTTCAGGCTACTACACTCCGGTCGCTATTTGAAAAAGCAGAGACGTGCATAAAAGTCATACACGTATGGAAAAACGGATTATTTTGACCGTGGCTCGTGAACAACATATGCACAAAATGTTCACACATGGCAGTTAACGTGTAAACTCCATAGCTGGAAAACGAATACACTGACCGCTACGGGTAACCGCCTTTCTTAGTTCCACGCCAAAAGCATCAATGGCTCAATCACCAAATCCGCGTGGGTGAAGCGTTTGAACCCCAGAGGTGCACCATTATGCTGAGTTCGTCGTCGCTACAATGTCACCTCACCACGGCCTAACAGTGCCGAAGCAAGCCTATGCCAAAAGAACTGTCACGTTCGCAAACGTGCAGGTTCTCACCCTGCGCTTCCCGTACACGCGTCCTGCAGCGAACAAGCGCTCGCGCCTGCGCGGCGCGTATCCCCGCGGCCCAGCGCGGGGGCGTCGCAGAAACGAACGAGCGCGGGCGGCTGACCCAGATGACACTTCGGCGTCGTCGGTCACCGCACCTGTGTGTAAGCTGCTCAAACGAGGCAGTGGCCTTGGTGGGTCGGTTGGAGACGATGGCTATCGGTGACCGTGCTTGCAGCGCGCTCGGCTCGAGGCTTACTAGACCGAAGCTTCGTGCGGCAGGCGGGGCGGCGTAGGAGGTGGAGAAGCGAGGGTGGCGGGGGCAGAGATGCTTGAAGGCTTAGGAATGAGCGCGTGCGGTGACGACGGAAGGCATGGGATGGGATTGGGGAGGTCGGAAGAAAGGAGAAAGCAAACGTGTAGCAAAGTGAAGTAAAAGAGTGATACGTCGAGAGGTGAATTTTGAGTTAGCTTTTGAATCCAATGGGGTTACAGGAGGCACAGTAATAAGAAATGAATTAAGGAGACAGTGATTGTCAGAGAAAAGGAAAATAGAAGATATGTCTCCATGCAGCAAAAGTACGCCCTAAGTGATCCACAGAGAGAAAAAAATCTAAGTACAGATTATACTTTCTTTTCGTAGGGCTTCTTCCAGCCGATGCCCGGTTACCCTTTACCTCACGATGAGACGCATATACGACCATAGATTTGACGCCAACCCACTTGCGGGTTCCTCTGATCTGGGGTCAGCAGAATGGGAAGCCCTCCGTTGCAACAAATATATGAGAGGCAAAGGACAAACAACCATGCTCAAGGCGCGATTCTAACCCATGACCATTCGGACCGAGGTGCTGAATCGGTACACGCTCTTAGCCACCTCAGCCATCCGCGTCACCACAGATTATACATACATGTTGACATTACGGCCAATACGAAATATAAAGATAGAAAGTTGTAGGTGCAAAATAAGAGACGAATTCGAACTCACAGCGCAGTAATTGTTTCAAGGGAACAAAACATTTTCTCAATGCAAATACCTTGGAAAAGAAACAAAAACACCAACGATACGCGTTGTGTAGGAAAGGGCATCGCGGGCCGTCGCATCCCACAGAAATCCACTTCGCTGCTCGCGAGTGACGAAGGGAAGCACGAAGGACCAAGGAGTAGGCTGGAGGCGGGGCGGGGTGGGGCAGGAGCAGGGCAAAGGGGGGGCAGGAGCAGGGGGCAGGAGCGGGGCAGGAGAGGGGGGGGCAGGAGCAGGGGGGGCAGGAGGGAGGGGGGGAGCAGGGGCAGGAGCAGGGGCAGGACAGGGCGGAGGCAGGGGGCGGGAGCAGGGGGCAGGAGCAGGGGCAGGAGCAGGGGCGGGCAGGCAGGAGCAGGGGCGGGGGCAGGGGGCAGGGGGGCAGGGGCAGGAGGGAGGGGCGGGAGGGGGCCCCGGACAGGGGGCAGGAGCCAGGGGCAGGAGCAGGGAGGCAGGAGCAGGGGCAGGAGCAGGGGCAGGAGGGAGGGGGAGGAGCAGGGGGCAGGAGCAGGGGGAGGAGCAGGGGGCAGGAGCAGGGGCAGGGCAGGGCAGGGCGGGCAGGGGAGCAGGGGCGGGGGCAGGGGGAGCGGAGGCCCCGGGGGGCAGGAGCAGGGGGGAGCAGGGGGCAGGAGCGGGGCGGGAGCAGGGGCAGGAGCAGGGGGGAGGCAGGGGGGGACGGGGCGGGGCAGGGGCGGGAGCAGGGGGCAGGAGCAGGGGAGGCAGGGCAGAGGGGCGGAGCAGGAGGCAGGAGCAGGGGCAGGAGCAGGGGCGGGGGCAGGGGCAGGAGCAGGGCAGGAGCAGGGGGCAGGAGCAGGGGCGGGAGCGAGGGGCAGGAGCAGGGGCAGGAGGGAGGGGCAGGAGCAGGGGCAGGAGCAGGGGCAGGAGCAAGGGGGGAGGGGAGGGCAGGAGCAGGGGGCAGGAGCAGGGCCAGCAGGGGGAGGAGCAGGGGGCAGGAGCAGGGCGGAGCAGGGGGCAGGGCAGGGGCAGGAGCAGGGAGGCGGGAGCAGAGGCAGGAGCAGGGGCAGGAGCAGGGGCGGGAGCAGGGGCGGGAGCAGGGGCGGAGGCAGGAGCAGGGGGCAGGGAGCAGGGAGGGGAGGGCAGGGGCGGGAGCAGGGGGGAGAGCAGGGGGGGCGGAGCAGGGGGCAGGAGCGGGGCGGGAGGGGGGGAGCAGGGGCGGGGGGCAGGGGGCGGGGCAGGGGAGGAGGAGGGGCAGGAGCAGGGGCAGGAGCAGGGGGGGGAGCAGGGGGAGGAGCAGGGGGGCGGAGCGGGGGCGGGGGAGGGGCGGGGGCAGGGGGGGAGCAGGGGCGGGCAGGGCAGGGGCAGGGGGGGCGG
>CAXIVR010001106.1:0-10032 GCA_964035755.1 Teleogryllus oceanicus
TGATTTTAGAAAATTTATCGCCTTCGAATTTTAGAAAATTTATCGCCTTCGAAGGAAAAATTATGAATGCCATTGTAATCGTCCTTGAATTTCCAGTTACGACGAATGTTTTCACCAGTTTATAGCTTTTTATACATTCCGAAATCTTTAAACGGCTGTATCTCCTAAAGTATTAGCCCTACGACGCTGAAATTTGCATGGAAAAATAACAATAATCTGTTCTACATTCGAACTTTCAAACCTATTTTCTTAAATTTTTTTATGATTTTAGAAAATTTATAGCCTTCGAAGGAAAAATTATGAATGTCATTGTAATCGTCCTTGAATTTCAGTTACGACGAATGTTTCACAAGTTTATAGCATTTTATACATTCTGAAATCTTTAAACGGCTGTAACTCCTAAAATATTAGCCCTACGACGCTGAAATTTGCATGGAAAATAACAATATCTCTTCTACATTCGAACTTTCAAACGTATTTTTTAAATTTTTCATGATTTTAGAAAATTTATAGCCTTCGATGGAAAAATTATGAATGCCATTGTAATCGTCTTGAATTTCCAGTTACGACGAATGTTTTCACAAGTTTATAGCATTTTATACATTCCGAAATCTTTAATCAGCTGTATCTCCTAAAGTATTAGCCCTACGACGCTGAAATTTGCATGGAAAAATAACAATAATCCGGTCTACATTCGAACTTTCAAACCTATTTTTTTAAATTTTTCATGATTTTAGAAAATTAATAGCCTTCGATGGAAAAATTATAAATGCTATTGTAATCGTCCTTAGGTTCCAGTTACGACGAATGTTTTCTACAAGTTTATAGCATTTATACATTCCGAAATCTTTAAACGGCTGTATCTCCGAAAGTATTAGCTACGACGCTAAAATTTGCATGGAAAAATAACAATAATCTGTTCTACATTCGAACTTTCAAACCTATTTTTCAAATTTTTCATGATTTTAAAAAATTATAGCTTTCGATGGAAAAATTATAGAATCCATTGTAATTGTCCTTGAATTTCAGTTACGACGAATGATTTCACAAGTTTATAGCATTTTATACATTCTGAAATCTTTAAACGGCTGTAACTCCTATAATATTAGCCCTACGACGCTGAAATTTTGCATGGAAAAATAACAATAATCTGTTCTACATTTGAATTTTTAAACCTATTTTTTTAATTTTTTCATGATTTTAGAAAATTTATAGCCTTCGATGGAAAAATTATGAATACCATTGTAATTGTCCTTGAATCTCCAGTTACGACGAATGTTTTCACAAGTTTATAGCATTTTATACATTCTGAAATCTTAAACTGCTGTAACTCCTAAAATATAAGCCCTACGACGCTGAAATTTGCATGAAAAAATAACAATAATCTGTTCTACATTGGAACTTTCAAACCTATTTATTTAAATTTTTTCATGATTTTAGAAAATTTATAGCCTTCGATGAAAAAATTATTAATGCCATTGTAATCGTCCTTGAATTTCAGTTACGACGAATTTTTACAAGTTTATTGCATTTTATACATTCTGAAATCTTATAACGGCTGTAACTCCTAAAATATTAGCCCTACGATGCTGAAATTTGCATGAAAAAAAAACAATAATCTGTTCTACATTCGAACTTTCAAACGTATTTTTTTAAAATTTTTCATGATTTTAGAAATATTATAGCCTTCGATGGAAAAATTATGAATCCATTTTAATCGTTGTTGGATTTCTAGTTAAAACGAATGATTTCACAAGTTTATAGCATATAATGCATTCTGAAATTTTTAAACGGCTGTAACTCCTAAAATATTAGCCCTACGACGCTGATATTTGCATGGAAAAATAACAATAATCTGCTCTACATTCGAACTTTCAAACCTATTTTTTTTAAAAATTTTTTTAAAAAAAATTTTTTACATTTTGAAATCTTTAAACGGGTTAACTCAATAATATTAGCTCTACGACGCTGAAATTTGCATGGAAAAATAACAATAATCTGTTCTACATTCAATTTACAAACATATTTTTAAAATTTTAATGATTTTAGAAAATTTTACCTTTCAATGAAAAAAATTTTGAATGCCATTTTAATCGTCCTTTAATTTCCAGTTACGACGAATGTTTTCACAAGTTTATAGCATTTTATACATTCTGAAATCTTTAAACGGCTGTAACTCCTAAAATATTAGCCCTACGACGCCGAAATTTGCATGGAAAAATAACAATAATCTATTCTACATGCGAACTTTCAAACCTATTTTTAACTTTTTCATGATTTTAGAAAATTTATAGCCTTCGATGGAAAAATTATGAATGACATTGTATTGTCCTGGGAAATTTTCCCGTTACGACGAATGATTTCCAAGTTATAGCATTTTATACATTCTGAAATCTTTAAACTGCTGTAACTCCTAAAATATTAGCCCTACGACGCTGATATTTGCATGGAAAAATAACAATAATCTGCTCTACATTTGAACTTTCAAACCTATTTTTTATTTTTTTAAAGTTTTTTACATTCTAAAATTTTTAAACGGCTGTAACTCCCATAATATTAACCTACGACGCTGAAATTTGCATGGAAAAATAACAATAATCGTTCTACATTCGAACTTTTAAACCTATTTTTTTAAAATTTTTTTATGATTTTAGAAAAATTTATAGCCTTCGATGGAAAAGTTATGAATGCCATTGTAATTGTCCTTGAATCTCCAATTACGACGAATGTTTTCACAAGTTTTTAGCATTTTATTCATTCTGAAATCTTTAAACTGCTGTAACTCCTAAAATATTTGCCCTACGACGCTGAAATTTTCATGGAAAAATAACAATAATCTGTTCTACATTGAATTTTTCAAACATATTTTTTAAAATTTTTATGATTTTAGTAAATTTATAGCCTTCGAAGGTAAAATTATGAATGCCATTGTAATCGTCCTTCAATTTCCAGTTACGACGAATGTTTTCACATGTTTATAGCATTTATACATTCCGAAATCTTTAAACGGGTCTATCTCCTAAAGTATTTGCCCCACGACGCTGAAACTTGCATGGAAAAATAACCATAATCTCTTTCATTCCGAAGTTTCAAACGTATTTTTAAATTTTTTATGATTTTAGAAAATTTATAGCCTTCGATGAAAAATTATGAATCCCATTTTTTAAACGTCCTTGAATTTCTAGTTAAAACGAATGATATCACAAGTTTATGCATATATTGCATTCTGAAATTTTTAAACAGCTGTGACTCCTAAAATATTAGCCCTACGACGCTGAAATTTGCATGGAAAAATAACAATAATCTGCCTACATTCGAACTTTCAAACCTATTTTTTTAATTTTTTTATAGCACTTTATACATTCTGAAATCTTTAAACTGCTGTAACTCCTATAATATTAGCCGACGCTAAAATTTGCATTGAAAAATAACAATAATATGTTCTACATTCGAACTTTCAAACCTATTTTTTCAATTTTTTTCATGATTTTAGAAAATTAATAGCCTTCGATGGAAAAATTATGAATGCCATTGTAATTGTCCTTTAAATTTCCAGTTACGACGAATGTTTTCACAAGTTTATTGCATTTTATACATTCTGAAATCTTTAAACGGCTGTAACTCCTAAAATATTAGCCTACGACGCTGAAATTTGCATGGAAAAATAACAATAATCTGTTCTACATTCGAATTTTCAAACATATTTTTTTAAAATTTTTTATGATTTTAGTAAATTTATAGCCTTCGAAGGAAAAATTATGAATGCCATTGTAATCGTCCTTCAATTTCCAGTTACGACGAATGATTTCACAAGTTTATAGCATTTTATACATTCTGAAATCTTTAAACGGCTGTAACTCCTAAAATATTAGCCCTACGACGCTGAAATTTGCATGGAAAAATACAATAATCTCTTCTCATTCGAACTTTCAAACCTATTTTTCAAATTTTTTCATGATTTTAAAAAAATTATAGCTTTCGATGGAAAAATTATGAATGCCATTGTAATTGTCCTTGAATTTCCAGTTACGACGAATGATTTCACAAGTTTATAGCATTTTATACATTCTGAAATCTTTAAACGGCTGTAACTCCTAAAATATTAGCCCTACGACGCTGAAATTTGCATGGAAAAATAACAATATTCTCTTCTACATTCGAACTTTCAAACGTATTTTTAAATTTTTTCATGATTTTAAAAAATTTTTAGCCTTCGAAGGAAAAATTATGAATGCCATTGTAATTGTCCTTGAATTTCCAGTTACGACGAATGATTTCACAAGTTTATAGCATTTTATACATTGTGAAATCTTTAAACTGCTGTAACTCCTAAAATATAAGCCCCACGACCTGAAATTTGCATGGAAAAATAACAATAATCTGTTCTAATTCAATTTTCAAACCTATTTTTTAAAATTTTTTATATTTTTGGGAAAATTTTTAGCCTTCGAAGGAAAAATTATGAATGCCATTGTAATCGTCCTTCAATTTCCAGTTACGACGAATATTTTCACAAGTTTATAGCATTTTATACATTCTGAAATCTTTAAACCGCTGTAACTCCTTAAATATTAGCCCTACGACGCTGAAATTTGCATGAAAAAATAACAAAATCTGTTCTACATTGGAACTTTCAAACCTATTTATTTAAAATTTTTTTATGATTTTAGAAAATTTATAGCCTTCGATGAAAAAATTATTAATGCCATTGTAATCGTCCTTGAATTTCCAGTTACGACGAATGTTTTTACAAGTTTATTGCATTTTATACATTCTGAAATCTTATAACGGGTGTAACTCCTAAAATATTAGCCCTACGATGCTGAAATTTGCATGAAAAAAAAACAATAATCTGTCCTACATTCGAACTTTCAAACGTATTTTTTAAAATTTTTCATGATATTAGAAATATTATAGCCTTCGATGGAAAAATTATGAATCCCATTTTAATCGTTATTGGATTTCTAGTTAAAACGAATGATTTCACAAGTTTATAGCATATAATGCATTCTGAAATTTTAAACGGCTGTAACTCCTAAAATATTAGCCCTACGACGCTGATATTTGCATGGAAAAATAACAATAATCTGCTCTACATTCGAACTTTCAAACCTATTTTTTTAAAATTTTTTAAACATTTATACATTCTGAAATCTTTAAACGGCTGTAACTCCTATAATATTAGCTCTACGACGCTGAAATTTGCATGGAAAAATAACAATAATCTGTTCTCATTCAGATTTACAAACATATTTTTAAAATTTTTAATGATTTTAGAAAATTTATAGCCTTCAATGAAAAATTATGAATGCCATTTTAATCGTCCTTGAATTTCCAGTTACGACGAATGTTTTCAAGTTTATAGCATTTTATACATTCTGAAATCTTTAAACGGCTGTAACTCCTAAAATATTAGCCCTACGACGCCGAAATTTGCATGGAAAAATAACAATAATCTATTCTACATGCGAACTTTCAAACCTATTTTTAACTTTTTCATGATTTTAGAAAATTTATAGCCTTCGATGGAAAAATTATGAATGACATTGTAATTGTCCTTGAATCTCCAGTTACGACGAATGTTTTCACAAGTTTATAGCATTTTATACATTCTGAAATCTTTAAACTGCGTAACTCCTAAAATATAAGCCCTACGACGCTGAAATTTGCATGGAAAAATAACAATAATCTGTTCTACATTCAATTTTCAAACCTATTTTTTAAAATTTTTTATATTTTGGAAATTTATAGCCTTCGAAGGAAAATTATGAATGCCATTGTAATCGTCCTTCAATTTCCAGTTACGAGAATATTTTCACAAGTTTATAGCATTTTATACATTCCGAAATCTTTAAACGGCTGTATCTCCGAAATTATTAGCCGTACGACGCTAAAATTTGCATGGAAAAATAACAATAATCTGTTCTACATTCGAACTTTCAAACTATTTTTTTAAATTTTTTCATGATTTTAGAAAATTTATAGCCTTCGATGGAAAAATTATAATCCTATTTTAATCGCTAAAATATTAGCCCTACGACGCTGAAATTTGCATGGAAAAATAACCATAATCTCTTCTACATTCGAAGTTTCAAACGTATTTTTTTAAATTTTTCATGATTTTAGAAAATTTATAGCCTTCGATGAAAAAATTATGAATCCCATTTTAATCGTCCTTGAATTTCTAGTTAAAACGAATGATTTCACAAGTTTATAGCATATATTGCATTCTGAAATTTTTAAACAGCTGTAACTCCTAAAACATTAGCCCACCGACGCTGCATTTGCATGGAAAATAACAATAATCTGTTCTGCATTCAAATTTTCAAACGTATTTTTTAAATTTTTCATGATTTTAGAAAATTTATAACCTTCGATGGAAAAATTATGAATGCCATTGTAATTACCTTTGGATTTCCAGTTACGACGAATGTTTTCACAAGTTTACAGCATTTTTACAGCAAGTTTACAGCCTTCGATGGAAAATTACCAGATCCATTTATTCGTCCTTGAATTTCTAGTTAAAACAGATGATTTCAAAAGTTTGTAGCATATAATGCATTCTGAAATCTTAAAACGGCTGTAACTCGAAAATATTAGCCCTACGACGCTAGAAATTGCATGGAAAAATAACCCAATAATCTACATTGAACTTTCAAACGTATTTTTAATTTTCATGATTATAGAAAAATTTATAGCCTTCGATGGAAAAATTATAATGCCATTATAATAGTCGTAATTTTCCAGTTACGACAGATGTTTTCACAAGTTTATTGCATTTTATACATTCTGAAATCTTTGACAATGTAACTCTAAAATATTAGCCCTCCGACTTCAAAGTTTGCATGGAAAAATAACAATAATCATATTTCTTCACATTCGAACTTTCAAACTTATTTTTAAATTTTCGCAGTTTTGAAAATTGCATGGCCTTCGATGGAAAAATTATGAATCCCATTTTAATCGTCCTTCAATTTCGTTAAAACGAATGAATTTCCCACAAGTTTTACCAGCATATAATGCATTCTAGAGAGTCTTTAAACAGCTGTAACTCTAAAATATTAGCCAAACGACGCTGAAATTTGCATGGAGAAAAATAACAATAATCTGCTCTACATTTCAGACTTAAAACCTATTTTTTAAAATTTTTTATAGCATTTTATACATTCTGAAATCTTTAAACAGCATAACTCCTAAAATATTAGCCTACGACACTGAATTTGCATAGAAAATATAATAATCTGTTCTACATTCAGACTTACAAACCTATTTTTTTAATTTTTCATGATTTTAAGAAAATTTATAGCCTTCAATGAAAAAATTATGAATGCCATTTTATCGTCCTTCCAGATTACCAGTTACGATGAATGTTTTCCACAGGATTTATAGCATTTTTATACATTCTGAAAACTTTAAACGGCCAAACTCCTAAAATATTAGCCCTACGACGCTGAAATTTAAATGGAAAAATAACAATAATCTATTTCTACATTCGAACTTTTTAAACCTATTTTTTTTAATTTTTTTATGATTTTATAAAAATTTTATTCTTGAATGAAAAATTATGAATGCCATTCTAATCGACCTTAATTTCCAGAGTACGACGAATTTTTCTGATATTTAACATTTAGCACATTCCAGAAATCTTTAAACGACTGTATCTTCAGAAGTATTAGCCTGACAGCTAAAATTTGCATGGAAAAATAACAATAATCTGCTCTACATTCGAACTTTCAAACCTATTCTTTTAAATTTTTCATGATTTTAGAAAATAGGCCTATAAGCCTTCGATAGAAAAATATGAATGCCATTGTAATTGTCCTTGAATTTCCAGTTACGACGAATGTTTTCTAAGTTTATTGCATTTATACGATAAGAATCTTTAAACAGCTGTAACTCCAAAATATTAGCCCTACGACGCTGGGATTTGCATGGAAAAATAACAATAATCTGTTCTACATTTGAACTTTCAAACTTATTTTTAAATTTATCATGATTTTATAAAATTTATGGCCTTCGATGGAAAAAATTATGAATACCATTGTAATCGTCATAATTTCAGTTACGACGAATGTTTCCACAAGTTTATAGCATTTTATACATTCCGAAATCTTTAAACAGCTGTATCTCTCGAAACTATTAGCAGTACGACGCTAAAATTTGCATGGAAAGAATAACAATAATCTGTTCTACATTCAGACTTTCAAACGTATTGTTTTAAATTTTTCATGATTTTAGAAAATTTATAGCCTTCGATGGAAAAATTATGAATCCATTTTAATTGTCAGCAGATTACCAGTTACGATCAATGTTTATACAAGTTTTATAGCATTTGTATGCATTCTGAAAACTTTAAACAGTGAAACACCTAAAATATTAGCCTACGACACTGAAATTTGCATGGAAAAATAACAATAATCTGTTCATTCAGACTTTCAAACGTATTTTTTAATTTTTCTATGATTTTAGAAAATTTATAGCCTTCGATGGAAAAATTATGAATACCTTTGTAATCGTCCTTAATTTCCAGTTACGACAGATATTTTCACAAGGTTATAGCATTTTATACATTCCGAAATCTTTAAACGGCTGTATCTCCGAAACTATTAGCCGTACGACGCTAAATTTGCATGGAAAATAACAATAATCTACTCTACATTCGAACTTTCAAACCTACTTTTTAAATTTTTTATAGCATTTTATACATTCTGAAATCTTTAAACGTGTAACTACTATAAATACAGCTACGACGCTGAACTTTGCATGGAAAAATAACAATAATCTGTTCTACATTCGAACTTTCAAACATGTTTTTCAAATTTTTTCCTTGATTTTTTAGAAAAATTTACCTGTACTTCGTGGAAGAAATTATGAATGCCATTGTAATCGTCGTAATTTCCAGTTACGACAGATATTTTCCCCACAAGTTTATAGCATTTTATACATTCGAAATCTTTAAGCTTGACATCTCCAAAACTATTGTAGTGATGTAAAATTTGCATGGAAAAATAACAATAATCTGTTCATTTCGAACTTTCAAACGTATTGTTTAAATTTTTCATGATTTTAGAAAATTTATAGCCTTCGATGGAAAAATTGTGAATCCCATTTTAATCGTCCTTCAATTACAGTTTACGATCAATGTTTATACAAGTTTATAGCATTTTGTACATTCTGAAACTTTAAACGAAACGACTCCTAAAATATTAGCCTACGACACTTTGAAATTTGCATGAAAAATAGCAATAATCTGTTCATACATTGAACTTTCAAACAATATTTTTAATTTTCTTTTGATTTTAGAAAATTTATAGCCTTCGATGGAAAAATTGTGAATCCCATTTTAATCGTCCTTGAATTTCTAGTTAAAACTAATGATTTCACAAGTTTATAGCATATAATGCATTCTAAATTTTTAAACAGCTGTAACTCCTAAAACATTAGCCCTACGACACTTTAAAATTTGCATGGAAAAATAACAATAATCTGTCATACATTTCGAACTTTCACATATTTTTAAATTTTTAATGATTTTAGAAAATTTATGGCCTTTGATGGAAAAATTATAGATCCATTTTAATCGTCCTGGAGATTTCTAGTTAAAACGGGCGAGATTTACAAGTTTATATCATATAATGCATTCTGAAGAAATTTTAAACGGCTGTAACTCCTCAAATATCAGCCTACGACGCTGAAATTTTGCATGGAAAATAACAATAATCTGCTCTACATTCAGACTTTCAAACCTATTTTTAATTTTTTCATGATTTTGAAAATTTATAGCCTTCGATGGAAAAATTATGAATGCCATTGTAATCGTCACAATTTCCCGTAACGACGAATGTTTTCCCCAAGTTTATAGCATTTATACATTCCGAAATCTTTAAACGACTGTATCTCCGAAAGTATTAGCCCTACGATAAAATTTCATGGAAAAATAACAATAATCATTCTACATTCAGACTTCAAAATTTTTTAAATTTTTTGATTTTGAAAATTTACCTTCGTGGAAAAATTTGAAACCCTTTTAAT
>CAXIVR010001107.1:0-20705 GCA_964035755.1 Teleogryllus oceanicus
CAATTTCTGGTATTGGGGACCCCAAAACATGTATTTCGTTAATCGAAATCGATTTTCCGCAGGATTACATAAGTTTCTATACTACGTACATTTTTCCGTATTTACGTACGTATACGAGAAAGAAAACATGTTAGTATTATTATCACATTCATTATTAGTATTATTGTTGCATTTCAATTAATTTTATTGGTACGATTATCACTTTCATATTAGTTCTTCATCGTACAAATTTGATAATTTTGGACTATCGTCTACAACCCATCTGCAGTCGTTGAAACATACGTCTCGTCTGGTCAGGCGATTCGGTTGTTTCCATTTTCCTCCTACTTTTCGTCATACAGCTTTACATACAACTTATAGAGAATGTATTGTAATGCTGCGACGGAAATCGGTGACTTTGAAAGGAACAGGTTTTATTGTCGGGCCTGGTAAAAAGTGAATAAATCTTGTTCGTACTGTACATTTATTAAATTACTCTCTAACGTGTGTAGTTAAAACCTGGATTTTGTAGATCCTTGATACCAAAAATGGATTGACGGCAAAAGTATATCTGTCCGTCTGCGGTCAACACGAGCGTCTACACCGATCACACGATTTTCCGAAAGTGAAATTCTTCCGATCGATCTGGACGAACTCTAGACTTTGGGAGTTCCAAATGGATGCTTTGATTTTAGGGTGCTTACATGGAACTCAACGATACCAACATTTCTCAAAAATGGTCTAAGTTTTTTATTAAACTTGTCCTTGGATGGCGTAAATAACGCTTAAAAATGGCGTAGATCACTTTTCATTGAATTATCCGATTTTCGAAAATTGCAAAAGGGAAAAACTTTGTCGGCGTCATCGTACAACTACAATATTGAAGATAGAGATTTCAATGAAAACCGTTGTTAAAAAATATACCTTGAATAAGGTCATGTGCAATTTTTCAAAATGCACAAATAGTTTTCTTGTAATTTGTGTGAAATGTAAGCAACGTTTAAACAGTTATTTTTCAAAATTGATCAAAATTTTTCCTTAAAATTTGGTCTTCGTATGTAACAAAGCATGTTAAACAATTTATGCTGTTCCATTTTCGCAAAATTGCTGTATTTTTGAAAGTTGCAAAGTACAATTTGATCGTTTTTCCTTAAACGAATTCTGATTCTAAAACTAGAACTTTAAAGTCATTTACATTAAAAAGGCAGGTTTTCGGTAAATTCTGTTTGATGTTAATCCAGTTTATAAAAATTCTCAAAAAGGTGCAAATTTTTCTGTAAATTTTGATAGAGATTAGATAGATAGAGCAAAGAACGCTTATAAAATGGCGCAGGTTTCATTTTCGTTGATCTCTGATTTTTTCAAAATTGCGTAAGTTAGAAATAACGGGAAAATACACTACTTTTTAGCAACGGAAAAGCTGAATTTACCACTGTGTCAAGTGACGTAGCGGTAACGTGCCTGGCGGGTGACTGCAGGGCCTGAGTTCCGTTTTCGGCGCCGGAAAACAATTCTTTTTTTCTTTGTTTTAATTTGTTGCGTCTACAATTGACACAACGCGTCTCCAAGCCCTTTGAAGGGCCTTGAGCGCTTTGCGCCATCGGAGTAATCCTCCATTAATTACTGCGCGCAATTTCGAAGTAATCCTCCGTTAATATTATTATTATATGTCCGTCACGTCTCATCGCACCCCAGTTGTCAAGAGGACCTCCGTAGCATCTCCCCGTACGCACCTCCCAGCACGCGCTCCTGCGTCACTACTCAGCGGCCAGAGTTGGGAAGGAATAAGGATATGGGTAGGGTTTAGGACACTTCATAGTGGTTGGACTAGCCTCGTGACGCAGCCAAAATCGTTTTGTTGGAACAAATTTCACATGAGATTGTCCGAAAATCGACGGAATCGAAAACGGACCTCCGTGGTGATAGGCGAGTGATTTGCCTGCGCCACGAGATGGCTGAAATTGATGATTAAAACTTGCTGATTGAAACAACTTTGCAATTTCATGTAGTAGTATTTATCATGTAATAGTTGTGTAGCCGGTACGAATACTGGGAAAAGAGAGTATGTGCAACTTTAGCACCACAAGTTTTGAATGAAATGACACGTGACTCAATGGCAATCTTTGTTGACATACGATAAACAAAGACATAGAACATGTAGGTTTTTATCTATCGTTTTCAATTAACAAACGTTTTCATGATAACTTACCAAGGTACGAACGTAGAATGAAATGTAATTTAGAAGGAGATGGGATAGGAAGCTAAATTGCATTATTTTGTAGAACTCATTGATCACGAAAATCGTTTCTATTCTTACTTCATTAATTTATCAAAATATATCACTTTAATGTATGCAATGAATTAAGTAATATCAAAAGTAGACATCGATATTGTTAGTAGTTTGTGACATAGTTCCTTCGATTATTGAGCCGCTAAAGGGGAGATGACAATAACATGTCCTACACGATGTAAAACGTACCCATGGATATTTAACTGATTTTGAAATGAGGAGGTAATATCATTCCTCGTATATGTTTTTACATTAACGTCGAAGTACGTAATTACATAGTAAAGAGAAAGTAGTGCAATGCTGAGGTAAAAACGGCGATTTTATGATATAAAAACTCGTATTGTGGGTCCCTGATAGCGAAAAACTGGATTAATCTAGCTCCAATATTTTGTAAATTACTTCCTCTAAGACGTTTTGTAGCAAAAATCCATGTTTTGTGGGTCCTTGATAACGAAAAGTTGATTGACGGTAAAACGTCTCTTATTCCTCTGTCCCTCTGCGATCGGCTGAGGTGTCTCAGAGAATCAACTAATTTCACTGCCCTGGGAGGTCGTAGGACTCGATTCCCAACGATGCGACGGGATGGATTTTTTACTCTAGCTGGATTGCTAGGTCAAATTCAATGGCTTATATTTATATTTAATTTATTTTCAATAAAATCAGCAACTAGTTGCTGCTTTACATGTTACACATACTCTTTTCTAATGAGAATTTAAAAAATCGTCGCTGTCTGGGGTAGAATTGAATGTACTGGCTGCTCTTATCGGCAGTTTTCATGATTTATCTGATTACTTCAGGGCGAATGCCAGATCATTATCTTAAAATACGAGCTTCGGGCCGCGCGAGATCTTTTCCCTTTTTCTTCCTTGTCCTCTCCTCAACCCTTCACACACACATCACACATACACACACACTCATATGCACTACACAACCACGCACGTCGGGAGTTTAGCGATTGTTCTGCCTGAGGCGGTGCCCGTTGGTGGATATTCCTATATGAGGAAAACCCCGCAAGCCGACGGGAGGTCGGCGCCGGATCTCACCACCCAGCGTGGAAAGAACATCGCCCCTTATCGTGGTTAAAATATCTAGTACAATTGCGAAACTAGTGACCATAGCAGTTAACGCGCCCCGAAACACTTAATCATGAATCCGTCGGTCCGTCTGTGGTCAACCCTAGCGTCTAAACCCTTCAGACGATTTTCCTGAAACTAATGTTCAAGGATTGGTCTAAATGTACTCGAGACCCGTGAATTTAAATTTGTGGCTTCGTTTTTGGGGAGTATTTTGGGTGATACTCAACGTTTACAAAAGTTTCTCAAAATGGCTCTAAATTTTTGAGCTTCTAAAATTTTATATTCTTCATTGTATCGAAACTAGTGACCACTTACACTAACATGCTCCCGGTCTATCAAGTTACGCTTCAAAATTATATAGATCTTATTTCTTTGATATCTCTGGAAAAATTACAGAAGTTCAAATTTTTCAGTGTCGTCCTATAATTACAAAATTGAAAATATACATATTTTTCGATGTAATCGTTTCTCCAAAGACATCTTGAGAAAAACATTATTTACGATTTTTCGAAAATATTAGTAGTTTTCATGTATTTGGGTAAAATATAGACAATTTGTGGTGTAGGTGCACAGCCCAGTTAAAGTAAACTCTCTGTATTTTCGAAAATTGCAAAATAATTAACAACTGAAAATTAAAAAATTGAAAACTATAATATTGATGATAAGAATTTTCTTTAACAAAATCTCTGCTTGAAAATTAGAACTTTAAATGGGGAGTTATTTTAATAGTGGTGCAAGTCCACTTTTTTGAGAAATTGCTGGGGTTGATTTCTGGCGGAACGCGACAGAACGGTGTTCCGGTACCTCCGGAATAATTATTCGGGACATAAAATTTTATAAATCAAACATTATGTACTAGTAAAACTTAAATCAAGACGTTGGTTTCTACACATTCAACTTCACTTCACCCAAACCACCAGAGGACCTAACGGTTTCAAAACTTAAATACCCACTTCTAGATCCACAGCAAAGGAAGAGTAATGAGAAAAGAGGATATGTTTGATTTGTTTCATTCATTTCAAGCGTTAATAACGTTTATTCCACTGATCTGCTAGTGGGAATAGGACGATTTCAAGAAGATGAAGAAACTGAATATGCTTCAACACTAACATTAAATTAATATTTAATGTGTTTTAATTAATCTATATTGCTTTCATTTCCAACTTTCGTAGGACGACATCTATCAATTTGACCCACCAACCTCATTTTGATGGTGGTGTAACTCCTCACGTCCCCAATATACCGCGAAGCATACAGTATGCTTATTCATATCACCTTCAGACGAACAAGTAAAATATCTTATAAGAAAAAAACATGAATTTTGTGTCAAGCTCCATCCCCGTTTTTTTATAATTCTGTAATTTTAGAGCTCAATATCTCGAAATGAGGTCATAGAGTTGTACCATTATTAAAAATAACGCCCTCAAAATAAGGAATATTTAAAAATGTGTAGTTTTCCATAATTTTTGAAATTTTGGAAATTGGGAAACTCAAATTTCTGCGGTTCGTTAGCTGAAGATATTTTTACGAGATATCAGTTGGCTATTCGGCAATGATAACGTTACGACATGGAGAAGAAATTTAGAAAATTACTTCCCATTGTTGGTCGATAATGTTTCTCATTGTAGCGAACGCGTTTTGGATTGTGGAAATTGTGATTATATAGCTACAAAGAAATTAGCTTTGCGCATCATGCGCTACGATTGGTAATGAGTTTTACATGTGATGAACGAGATGTGTTATATAGGCAGCAATTGGTGTATTAGTAGAATATTACGTAACCGTTACTAATGCGAAGTGCTATTGTAGCACCACTTGTTAAAAAACCCTTTTGAGTATCAGCCGTCGAAGGTTTGAACACGCGTTTTAAAACATCCTATACGTATTTTACTTGAAGAAATACAGGGGCAATTGCAAATTTTCTAGGTTTCCTAATTGAAAGGGTTGATCTCACCGAGTCGAGTTTTCGAACGCGGATTAGATAAAATTGTCTCGCTACTTATCTGATAAGCATTTTTCGCTTTACGCCAAATATTTTTCGTGGTTCTCACGAAAGATCAAAGAGCCGCTGTTTTTCCAGGAACTTGCGTACGTGCCGGTCGATCATAGCTGATAATTCTCATGATAAACTGGTAACATTGATCTTGAATTCGGCTGCTAGTGTCAACTGTTGTTGTAAGAATATAACATAGTTCGATCGTGTTGAGGCTGTTTAATGAACAGTGCTTATATATCGTCTCATTTCATTAATATCACGTTCAGCCGAAAAAGACAAATTTTACAGGAATTATATTATTATTATTATTATTATTATTATTATTATA
Source organism: Teleogryllus oceanicus (assembly GCA_964035755.1). NCBI lineage: Eukaryota > Metazoa > Arthropoda > Insecta > Orthoptera > Gryllidae > Teleogryllus > Teleogryllus oceanicus. The sequence continues at coordinate 5,670 of CAXIVR010001107.1, forward strand.
TTATTATTATATTATTGTTCTCAAATTCACGACCAAAGGTGTTAGGCGCTGTTAATAGAAAATCTACTCTAGATTGCTGGAAATGGAAACTGATACAGAGAATGTAGGTGCATCAACACTTTGAGAACATTGGGCTGTGCCCACTATCGCAATGTCACTTCCTTCTTTGCTTTGCTTGAAAGTTTGGAAGTTGTTATTGTTGTTGTTATTATTATTATAATTATAATTTATTGTCATATGATAATACACTTATTACAGTTATTTCATAAAAATGAGAGGTACAGGTTTTCTAAATATACTTTACAAAATATTTCGAACTTACGAGATTTCTAAATTTTCCCCTTATGCACGGATTGATTGATTGATTAATGTTTTGGTGTTTCGGGCGCGCCAACTGCTTTGGTCATTAGTCCCGTTAGTGTAGTGCATGTTTTTTCTCGGGAGATAGCGATGATCTACCCGCTGGATGGCGAATCCGGCGCCGACCGCCGTCGGCTAGTGGGGCTTCCTAACCAGGGCTCTCCCACCAGCGGGGCACCACCCCAGCCGACAAACTCTAAGCCCTGACCGGTCTCCCGGAATATGTGGTAGTGTAGTGCATGTTAGTGTGTGTGTTTAAGGGGGAGGATAGGACAAGGAAGAGGAAGGACAGATCGCGCGCGGTCAATGGCCCGTTTGGTAAGGTACTGCCCGGCATTCGCCTGGTGTTGATCGGAGAAACCACGGAAAACTACCAATCAGGCCGCTAGAATTCTCCTCCTAGCTGAAAAGGTAGTGTCGAAAATCCTGCGGCCGTCGCGACTCGAACCTAGAAAATCCTGGTCAGAGACGCTGCAGTGACATCAGTTGATGCACTGAGCTACCGCTCCCGGTCTCATGCACAGAAGTAAGTCATAAGTAGAGAGTTTGCGAGTGTTCTAATCTTGACGTGCTTTGTTCTCCTCGACAGGAGGAGGGAGAGAGCAGCGGAGTTTTTGAGGCATCCCACTTATTTTGTGTACCGCCTATTTTCAAGCTTCACCTACTGTTAGACAGCTATTAAAGCCCATGGAGGAAAGCAATGAAGTAACGTAGTCCGTAGTTTGACGATCCAAGGAAAAGTATACTATTATTACATAATGTACTGTTTCTTCGAACCTGTTCCATTTATGGTTCATTGTAAATTCTGTATGTTATCTTATTTTGTCACTGAATATATTTTGGGAAAGAATGCTCAAGACATGAAGTTAATTGAAAGTGGCAATGGTACATTAGACACTGCGACAAAGAGAGAGAATGTAATAATCTGAGCTGAAACCTTAGACCCAACTGCAAGTTTCAACGTCGGTGTTATTCGCTATTTTCCTTGGGAGCTCCAGTTCACTCAGCTCTGAGCTTGAAAACGTTTGTGTTTTATATTCCTTTTTATATTCTAAAAGAACTTCAGCCGTGAACTTACTAGTCTGTAGGAATATAAAATGGATCGTCTGTGGCGTATTCTGATGACACTCAATATCTTTTCGAACAGAATTCGCACAGAATAGCTGATGAATCGTTTTCTTAGTTAAATAGTATATCTGTCAATAATAATAAGATATTAATTGAGATGAATAATAGTGAACGATTGTTTAATCTTCATCTATTTCGAGAGATTTTAAACTTTGATTTTGTATATCCGTTTCGCGAATTGTAATTCCTGGAAATCAAGACTCTCAGTCGAATGTGACTGACAGCTGTCAGTCGGGAAGCAACTCGCCACTCAAACGTAGCAACTCTGCTCATCGCCTCACTGGAAAGCAGACTCAAGATGTGTCAACACCACGCGTCATATCCCGATTTTCTTGATAACGTTCAAGTTTGCGATTATTCTGTTCGATTAGCAGAACAGAAACGATAGAACTCATTCAACTTTCGGTAAATACCGGATTAAGATTCTTTGAATTATGAGAACAGCCACAGTCCAGTCCTGTGGGTAGCCAGTTGGAATGAAAACTCCAACTTATGACAACTATCCATACTATTTGGCCGTCATTTCTTGATGCAGATCAGATAACGCTATTATTGATTGATAGGTACAGTATTGTGACTGGGGTGTGGAAGGTATGGCAAATCAGAATGTATCACATCTGATACCACCATACGACCATGCGACTACGACCACTGACTCATGACTCGCCTAATGGCAAAACCCCATCGCAGCCGATTGGGCGGACAGACAGACAGACAGACAGACAGGCGGACAGATGGACAAGCGGACAAACGGGACGGACAGACGGACGGACGAGTGGATAGATGGACGAGCGGACAGACGGAAGGGGATCGGGAGCGGTAGCTCAGTGCATCAACTGACGTCATTGCAGCGCTCTGGCCGGGAGGTCCTAGGTTCGAGTCCTGACGGCGGTAGGATTTTCGATACTAGCTTTTCAGCTATTCCTTCCTCTTCCTTGTCCTGTCCTATCCTCTCCCTTCACACACACACATGCACTACACTACCACATATTCCGCGAGACCGATCGGGAGCTTAGAGCTGTCCCGTCTGGGACGGTGCCTCGTTGATGGAGAGTCCGGTTAGGGAAACCTCACAGCCGACGCCAGGTCGGCGCCGGATCTCGCCATCCAGCGGGGGAAATCACCGCCTTCTCCTGAGAAAAACATGCATTACACTAACGGGACTAATGACCGAAGCAGTTGACGCGCCCGGAAACACGAAAAATCAATCAATCAACGGAAGGGCGGACAGACAGACGGCGGACAGGCGCACGGACAGGCGCACGGACAAACAGACAAACAGGCGGAGAGCCTGACCGACGGACAGTCAGAGGGACAGGCGGGCGGGTGGAATGATGAAATGATGGACACAGGTCAGACAGTCATTTTCCTGCCAATCGATTTTTCGGTATCAAAGATCCATAAATGTCGATTCTGACTACAAAACGTATTAGTAGAAGTAATTTACTACATAACGGAACAAGATTTATCTTGTTTTTCGTAATTAGACACGAAACACAAGTTTTTTCTGTCGAAACCTGTCGATTTCCGCGTCAGTATTGTACTTTTTCCTTAATAAGTACGTAAGTATTGAGACGAGACAGAAATATTGGAACACTGGTCAGCACTGACACGTTTTGCTGCATACTCATTGTTACGACGTGTCAGGAAAGTCACTACGTATCAGTGATGTGATGTATTGAATTCTCTGCGGTGTTTCATGCATTCCACGGCACTGTAAGTACACAGGTGACTAAATGAGAGAAGGCACATCTATTTTCCTGCACTCTCATCCTTCATATTGTTGTGCCTTGAAGAGGCAATCCACAGTTTGCAGGTGGGATTTTGGTCGGACATATCTGCATAGTAAAACACAGTCGCGTCGCCCTGCCTCGCGCTGGATGAGGCGGTGCGGCGTGGAGGACGCGAAGATCCGGCGCTTCGCGGCGCTCGCCCTTTCCTCTCTTTCGCGCGCCTCCCCATCGTGGAGATTAGGCGCGGTGCGTGGTGGCGGTGGAGGAGGCGGAGAGAGCCCGCCCTCATCAAGCGCGCGCGCCGGCCCCAGCCAGATCGAGCGCCGGCCTCCCCACGGACGACTGCTCAATCAGCGGACGATCAGAAGCCTTTCGATACCCTGCGTGGTGAGTAGGATGCGCCCCACGGCGCGGCTGCTTCCAGCAGCACCTTATCGTGCCCTGCGCACAACGCGTTGGCCCAACGTCACACAAATACAAGGCGTCAATAATGAAGAACGTAGGAGGAAATGAATATTTTGTTTATCAATTTGTAGCAGATTCCTTGCGGTTTCCACTTCATTCATACATTCACGAGGCCATTTTTTTTAAATTTTTGAAATAAGATATGTGACAAGTTAATAGACAATATAATATTCAAATTTGATGAGAAAGGTAAAGTGTCAGAGCGAGGACCACTATTTTGTGCCAGAAAAACTAAGATGTTTCCTAATGTTTTATTTTTGATCTCATTTTTAATATGATCGTTTTTAGTATGACTATTTATCAGTTTTAGTATGAAAATTTAATTTAATTTCGTCTTCTGACGTTAGTTCAAGAATAATCAACGGAAATAATGTCGATATAAAAATATCGACAATATTTCCGTTGAAGTAGAAATTTTAACCGTTCTCAACCCAACTTTTGTTAAAGGTCTTATAAGGATAAAAACATTAAAAAATGCAATTGTAAATACTCAAACTTTTATGAAGGTAAAAGAATATAACATTTTATGACACTCGTTAGCATATTCCTTTAAGATGATTCGTGTAAATAATAATCGTACACGTCTTCTCACACATTTCCATCAGTTCAAAATCTGCGTTATTGGATGTACTTGGTCTTGGAATACAGATGTTTGTGCTTTTTTGTGTTTTCAAAATTTTTCAACAGGTTTTAATATTAATTATTTTTTCAATATATACTATATATTTTTATGTATGGGTGTGTATACAATATATTGACGGTACGGTCCTTATGACTTATTTACAATGAATGTTTTGGGCGTAAGAATCATCGTCTTCGAAATTAAAGAAAATACGAGAGAAAAAGAGAAATTTAAAAAAATCCATTCTAAGATGATTATCATTAATAATTTTTATACTCTTATTCAACTCAGTTAATTTTTGATTTTAACTTTGCATCCAGTTTATTTATATTGGTCTATAATTTATATTTGTGTAGTATGCACTAGCTTTTTGTCTCACTCGAACCCATCGAATATTTTCAAAATCTTTTCAGAATAATTATAATTCCTAATAATAGTCTCATTAAAAATTTTAGTTTCAATGCATTAGTATAATTATGGATTATGAATAGTTTTAATCGCTGGATGTCAGACAGATTTTTCGAAGAATTGGACGAACAGAACAATCTAATTAGTTTCATTGACTTTGTGCATAATAATATAGTAGATGATTCATTTCATTGATATTCAGCAATTACGCTTCTGCAACTTCATTTAGAATCACTCATTATTATTATTATTATTATTATTATATATTATTATTATTATTATTAGCCATATATACCATTGGCAGGGCAAAGCCTCCCACGCAATGGTGGTGGTGGTGGTGGGGGCGGAGGGAAGGTTCATACAGTAACGCTTCCAGGTGAGCAAGTCCTGAAAATGGTCCTTTAAATCAGTCATATTTAATCACTTACAAAGAAAACAGAAATCTTGAGATATGATACGCAAAGTTCTCTGAGAAGATATTTTTATAGTGACTTCTAAATGAAACAAGTCTATTCAGAATGATATCGAAGGCATTGGTTTTCTCAAGCGTCCAGGCCCTCTATAAATCACAGTTCAAAGAGTGGCTTATTCATTGATACTGGCATTCAGTCATCTTTTAAAAAGTATGTCTCACTGGAGACAACAAATATTGTTTTCTTGTGGCTATTTTTCCAGGAAATTTAGAGTCCTTTCTTTGACCCTCCTTGAAGTCCGGAAAATCTTCACGTTTGCAAGTTCCATGGCTTGTGTAACTGAAAATTATATTTGCCTACAAAAAAAATATACGCCTATGAAAAGCTGTGAGGTTTATGAAGAATGAAATAAGCCATAAAAATTAGAAAAATGTTGCTATTTGCAAACTGAAACTAATAATCATCAGCTAAATAAAGACTCACAATTTTCTAAACGGACGTCTCTGGCAATCCTGCAATCTTCTGACTTTCATGAGGCGCAGTGAAGATTACAGGAAAGCCATCAAAAGTCTCCTGCAGCATACTAAACATGTGTTGAATCAGATAAGAAGTTCGTCTGTAGCGAGAATGTAGTACTTACATTCCTTGCTATCGAAGATTCGTTTTAAAAATGTATTTCTGTTCCCGTTCGTCCCTTACAGGTTTTCATTTTTCTATAAATTTTATTCTATATTTTATTTTATAGTTTTACTTGATAATTATGTGGAAGTCCACGTAGCCAATAGTAACAGTGCTTAATGTATCAATCATACAAGTTTAAATTGTAATTTAATAGAATACATAAACCTATTGACACGCATACAAACATTTATACCTTCTGCAATAAGGTAACACTCAACGCAATAAACTAAATATTTAAGAAAAATAAAAATGATGTATTGAAAATATGTGTAGGGGGAAAACAATACACTTTTCCAAATGATTTACTTCCAAAACTAGTTTCAAGTACTCATCGTTTGACGAAACTCCATTCCTTCTTATGCAAAGTAATTGATAATACTGTCTGGTTTGAAAAAATAAGTGTTATTACACTCTAATTCAAAGATGCTTCATTGCAAGTCAGTTTATTTCAGAATATTAGAATTATTTTATTATTATTAATTTATTTATTATTATTAATAATTTTATTATTATTATTTATAAATTAATTTATTTAGGGTTAAAATGATAAATCTCGTGCTCTAGGCAACATTCTAATGGGAGAATTAGATTAACAAGGTAATATTACTATACCTAATTAGATAATTTCATGTGTCTATGGCCATTTCAAAAGTACTTGAAAATTGGAAGTAAGTTTTTCTTTATGAAATACAGACTAAAAATGTTGGGAAAACCAATAAAAATATACCACAAAGTGAAAAAGAAGAGGGCATTGTGCCTAAACAGTGTGAAGTGAAACGAAGAAAATAAAAATTACGATTGATGGAATGGAAACGTCGACTGTTGCAGGAAGGTGTCCAGATAATAGCCTGAAATTATGGGATTTAAATTTGAATGGGAATTAAAAGCAGGGTAGTGAAATTTGCATTGGGGTAATTAAATTCTGGCAAATACTAGAAAAAATAATTAAAAATGGGAGAAGTGACTTAGGCATCAATTAATGTCATTGCAGTGCTTTTGACCGGGAGGACCTAGTTCGAGTCCCGATAGCGACCGGATTTTCGACACCAGCTGGATATCTAGGTCGAGTTCAGTCGCTGTCTGACGCAGAATTCTAGCGGCCGGCTGCTCTAATCCCTAGCTTTTCCGTGGTTTCTCCAATTAATACCAGGCGAATGCCGGAGGAGAACCGAAGAAATGGGCCTCGCACCGCCCGCGATTTCGCCTTCCTGTTCCTTGGTCCTATCCTCACCTCTTATTTTCCACAGACTTATGTGCATTATACAACCACACATGCCGGGAGACCGGTCAGCAGCTTAAGTTTCTCTCCGCTGGGCGGTGCCCGCTGGTGGGAGATATCTTGTTTGGGAAACCCTTTGACGACCTGTTCGACACCATCAAACCATCCAGAAGGGGAAGATCACGCCACCTCCCGAGCAAAACATGCATCTCACTTCGGACTAATGATCTTAGCTGTTGACGCACACGGAATCTTTAATCAATCAAACAAACAAAAATCAATCAAACAAAAATCAATCAAAAAATCAATATGTGGAAAATATTAACAAAATACATCCATTTTTCGGGTCGTAAAATGAAAAGGACAAATCTGAAGAATCACGATAATAAATATTTATAAACATTATTCTGGGAGAAGAGAACTTCAGAGACTCAACACTTAAAAATCTGGGAAATCGTGTAAGGATTATTACTTTGATTATATTCCTTATTCGAGTAGTGACCTGTTTTTGACGATTGAGGATGAATATATAAAAACAATTTCTGGGCAGACAGGGCTTATAAATATATAATTATATAAAATTAAATAAATATATTTAATTTTTATTTGATTATTGAAACATTATTGCAAATAACATTATGATAAGAAACTGTCCAGTTGAAGGAAAGATTGGTCTTGATTTATTGAGTTTGATAGGAACTAATAAAAAACGCTGTTCAAAAAGGGGAGAACATTAATCTAGACTATTTGCTTTTTGATGTAATTTTTATTTACAGTATATAAAATGCAAGTATACGACAAAGCACATAATATTCTGTTGGTAAAAAGATGACCCACAGACTTTTCCCAACCTTTTCCATTTTTAAACGGTTAATCATATATAATGGTTTTTTTTGGGGTATTAGGATTTTACTCATTTATTTTGTACTAAAAGGGGCATTCGAGTAGTATGTATCTTTTGTTATCACCAGTACTTTCAGCAACTGAGGTAAACATTTTTTTAAATGGGATTGAATATTCTTTTTACTACAATGTTTTAGTGATGGATTCAAGATAATCATATTACATTGATAATTTAATCATAAAAATTTTGAAAATTTTAAAAATTTTGTTTTTTTCACTTATTAAAATTTCTACTTCCCCCTAGTCCTTTATTTTTTTGGAATATGAAAGATGAGTAATTTCTATATGTGTCACATTGAAAATCAATTTAAATATTGATTATGTAAATCGTTGTATATAAACAACTATTTGACTTGTGAAATAATTGCAAGGGTTATTCTAGAAGCAAAAAATTGACGTAGCCTTTTCGTAGCAATGTTCGAGAAAACACCTTTAATTTTTATGGGTTTACATTTTTGAGTTGAAATTGGAAAACCCAAAGCTTGAAACAACTGGGAAAAATTTTTCACAATTTTGAATTTTTGTTACGCAGTTCGAACATCGTCAATTTGGGATGAAATACTTGACTACAAGTCCAAAGTCGTAAGACTGAGTATGGTATTTAGTTTTTTATTACATCACCGCATACCTCCACTTATCACTTTATCTCCAAAAAATGGCATATGATTGAATGTTATATCCGGAAAAAATTCCTATCGCATTTTAAACCTAAATCCATGTCACTGACTCACTTGTTATCATTAATCAGGAATTAAAGTCAATAAATAGGAAATTCCTAAACTCTATCCGAAATTTCGTTTTCAGACTGTTATCAGGTATTTGTGCCTGTTATAAGATTTGAGGAATTAAAAATTTAAATTTTTCTATTGGGTGGAGCAAGGTTATTGAGCAGCCTATATATTATTATATTGACGTTTATGACATATTGAAGAGATTTTTTATTTTTTAATAATAATTTTATTACACTGGGGCAAATGTTTCATACCAACCCCCAAAATTATTGCTACCCGACTTAATAATTCAACTAAATACGTATGAGTTATGACAGAGATCCCAGTGTCAAGAAACTCACAGATTGCATTTCCATGTAAGTCAGGCAGTTTTTTTTGACGTTAATAAAAATAAATAGTCCTCAGGTTGCTCATGGAAGCGACAAGCTTCTTGTGGGGTGATTCCGGTTTATTCTGGTCGAGGCAAAATAATAGTTCAGTTTCTACAGCAGTGTGACAAGAAAGGGTCCGGCAGGTCCCGTACAAGTTTAAGAAGGGAACGTGCCATGTTGCCACAATTCTCTTAGCCCCAAGCGTGGAAATTAACCTAGCGAAGTATGGAGAGCCGTTAGCAGGCAAAAGTCGGACAGTCGACCCAAAAAAGCCAAATACATATATAAAGAAATAATTAAAAAATTTTTCCTTTTACAAGGCATACCACTTCGTTATAAAAATTCATGGTTTGCTTAATTTTTCTACGAAAATTAAAATAATTGAAACATTTTGAATAATTTGGACAAAATATTTAAAAAAAAATTGATTACTAGATCTTGCACAGTAGGAATTCGAATTTTAAATAAATAGAACTTTATGAACTACTTGAAAATATATCGCCTAAATAAATTGGAAACTTGAATATTTTCACTAAAATAAAAAACCCGAAAAATTATTTCGCTTGTTTTGTTAAAATTTAATTGTTAACATGAAGGTATGAATGAAGGTAAATATTTTTACACTGTCAATAATTTGTCTTTTGCAAATTTTAGATGCATTGTAATTTCCATAAAAATAATAATAATAATAATAATAAAAATAAAATAAAAATAAATAATATTAATAAATAAACAATTTTTACTGAACAGTTGCTAAAACAAATTTTTCAGAGATATCAAAATGTAGATGAAAGTGAAAATTTTAATTAAGAACTTAAATTAATTTTAATAGCAAATGTAGACATTTTGGTATATTATTAATGTAAGTTAATTTCTCCATTTTTAAACGGTATCTCTAGTAAATAATAAAGTAAAAAAACGCGATGGAAAATTACAATTTTTCTCCAACGTCTATTAGCTCTAAACTGTTAACTAGAGAAGCATAAATGGTAATAAGGGCATTTCAACATAGGGAAGTTTCAATCATAACAGTGGCAAAGTCAAATTCCAAGCATCAGCTAAGTTTCATCCACGTATTCGTTCACACTTTGCAAAGATTTATTACCACCTCCATAATTCATCCTCTTCTTAATAATGAATATGTATTTACAAATTGAAAATTTATTAATTGAAATGTTTTCTAATGCTAGGGTTCAATGTAACACAAACTTATAATGTATAGAAGAATGTTCTGAGGTTACTTTTTTAGGTTTACTTCATAAGTCTAATTATTGTAATTAATGAACCTTTGAAGATAATGTACCATCCAATCAAGGATAAATAATTATTTTTAATTTTTAAAAGTTGTGTTGTAATCACATCTCATTTTCACTGATGTGAAATCAACCAGGAAAGCGTCACGAAGAGAAACAAACATTTTAAAACCGTAAAAAGGGAATTTAGAAAATTAACAATTTCAAGACAAACTGGAAAATTTGACCAGATGTGGAGTATAATACTAGTATGTATGTTTTAAATTCCCTTTAAATGTCATCATTTCGTAACATCTTTAGAACATGTTTTACAAACACACCCCAGGAAAATATTGACGGAAGTATCATTTAAAGTGAAGCTTTAACATGTGAATTTCAAATTACTTTAGATGTTGAAAACTTTACCCCATGACATCGTCTCTCCGTATAATCCTTTTAGTAAATAATTCTCTTATTTAAATACGTTAAGAGTGAATGACGTTTTGGCTTTTTATGAAACGGGGCATTAAACCAAGTGTGCTGCTACGGGATGGAAATTACTCCCCAGTTCCGTATCACAGATTTGAAAAAAAAAATGAAGTTTGCAGGTTATAACGTAGGAACAAATTATATAACAACATTAATAAATAATTATTCCTGTAAGTGGCATGTTGTATCAGGGGAGGTTGCGATATTTCTTCCCTGGGGTCCGCTGACTACACGTCAGCTTTGCGGGGTTCTCACCCAACGATCTCCCACCAGCAGGCCACCGCCTAACCGAGACAAGCCCAAGCTCTGAGAAGTTCCCAAATGCAGGTAGCGTAGGAGTGTATGTAAGAAAGGTGAGGATAGGACAACAATAGAAAGGAAAGATCGCGCGGTCTGTGGCCCTTTGTTAGGTCCTTCGTTTGGATTGATCGAGAAAATACGGAAAAGTTCGATCGAGCCGCCGTCCGTTGAATTTTCCAGACAGGCTGAATTCGAACAGCTGTTTGGGGAGTCAAAACCCGACATCAGAAATCGAACCCTGGGGCCCCCGGTCAGAGGCAATGCAAATGATATCAGTTGATACCTGTCACCACAGCCTTAAGGGTTTTTATTACAACATTATTTTATAAACGATACGATGCAGTGCCTCCCCTTTGCGGCTGGAAGGAAGTTCTGAATAGCTAGAGTCCCCAGAAGAACGTAAATCCTCAAAAATGTGATATAAGAGCCCCAAAATTTTTAAAAAACATTCCAATGCCAAAATTCAGAGTTTTTTAAATCATTGTTTTAAAATGGGGATTATACTTCACACTGGAATACAACTCCACTTTCTGGCAAAGGCTACGGAGTAAATGATCATGAAAAAGAAAGAAAGTCAAAAATATCGAATTTGTAGATGATGGTTTAGAAAACATGACTCGTGTCTTTCAAGCAGACAAAAGATGCTTTTAGGCTCTAGTACATCATTTCAAAGTGCACGATGGTGTTGCGGACGTAATAGGTTTGTGGTTGCATGTCGCCTGATAACCAAATTGCCATTTTAAGGTTTTTTTTTTCGTGTGAAATCTGCTTGATGACCCCGGGGGATAACTTACTTTTCCCGGGGCAATACATTTAGACGTTTTTGTGTCCATTTTGTATAAAAGGAATAATCCGTCATCTTCCATAGCGAAATTATACTGAGTAGGTCAATAAAAATTAAAACAATTTGTCAAAAAGAATTCAGGAATATTTGCTAATGTAGGGGAGAAGAAAGAATCCACAATTCCACAATTAATGTGAGGAACATTAGAGTTCTTCCATTTATGTCCTTCCCAATTTTGAAACGAACAAAATTTAACTCATCCATCATTTGTTTTAATGTTTACGGATCAAATGCATTATTTATTGACCTGTTCTCGATTTAAGAACGTTTGTTAACAATGAAGGGTTATTTGACGTAATTTCCTTCTGCTGTATCCTGACGGTAATCGGTTTCGACCAGATAATGCTGCACAGGGGAAGCAAATTATGGGACATGCCAGGATTGCATTATACGGAAAGTGCTCGACAAAGCGCCACCTGAAGAGTTTCACTGCTTGCAGCCCCTTTCCCTGTTGAGCTGAAGAAATATTAGTTGAATTCTTTAAGTGCATTGACTTCAAACTGCAGTCGCCGCATGTCTGAAGAATTAGCCTCAATGAACGGGGAGAACGTGTCTTATAGTAAAGAATAGGGAAGCCCACGACAGTTCTGGGAATAAGGTAACATGTCGATATTTTTTTGGGTTTCAAAATGAATGATATTGAAGTTGGGTTGTGAAATTAGTACTTTCGTAATTTTGCGTGAAACCACTTTTTGCACAGTCTTGGCAAAGAGTTTTTTTGTTGAAATACTTGTTTTCGTTGCCGATTACGATACTTTCTCTTTACGGAGTAAGGCAGAAAGAAATAGAAAATTGCATGTATGGTGTGGGTTAAAGCAGACGTGTATTTCGCTCCGCATCTCATTGGCAGAAATCTGAAACGATTTTAGTCCCTAAACCGGGGTTTTTGTGTCCGTAGGATGTTCGCAGGGCCTGCTATTTGAGAGTTCTTTAAGAAGGTCTTAATCAGTGAGGAAGTATTTAGTATTGCGAGGGACGTCAACTACTATGGTCTTTGTCCCTGCGTGGTTTGTCAAATCCCAGGAAGTGGCGGTACTCTTCACGAGCTGGAATGAGATCACGCACCGACCTACACGTCCCCTTTCGGGTATTCACCCAGAATTTCTCCTCCAGCTAATCACCGCCTTAGCGTGCTAGGCAAGCTCAAAGTTTCCATCTAAAATAGTAGTTTAGTTCATGTAATTGAGCGGGCAACGTCCTTGCATTACAATACAAAGGGCCGGGAGGAATTCCGATAATGCATTTCCTGATTGTGCCCGAAATGAGCCTCATGTGTGGGTCGGTCAAAATGATTATATGTATAGTCGCGTCCCAAGACCTAGGTCCTATAACAATTTCCCTGAAAGTTATTAGTGTTTCCAAAGAGTAGAGGCGTTCAACAAACTCTTTGTCCATTATGTGTGGACATGCCTCGTTAGATAGCACAGTTTTTTAGTGATTATATCGTCTTTTAGATACGGGCATGTGACCCACTTAACAATCACTCATGAGAATTACAGAAACGGTCTGGCAGTAGAAAATTATTTGCTGACGTGACACAGTGTGTTTTTGGGATTATGTGGGTTTAAAATGAACTTGTAACTGGGCTCATCTTCCTTGCATCAGAAGACGCAAATTACCCATGTTTGATGGTCACTAAACAGACTCGACTTGGTTTGTACTTTAGTAAAATACAATAGTTATTGGTGTAAAGTACTGCCTGAAAATATTTGGATGTGAGTGACTTCACCTCTGTTATTTTGGGTAATCAACTAGTTTTCATTCTATGGACTTCTGCTCACTAAAATACACCCCGTGACACGTTGCAACACATACCTAACTTAAATGTCCTTTTCAATTATCAAAAATAAAGAAAGGAGTTAATGATTAGGAAATTTTAAACAACAATCGTCCAGCGCCAACAACAATCTTCCGAGTTTAGGACTGTAAATGATCTTAATACTGTAACCATTCACTTGTAGTGTAGAAATTTATTCTTAATTAATGTTAAAGAAGACTTGAGGAATACTTGACATGTTTTGCCTAACTCTCCCCGTGTGTTCTTGTAAGGCCTGCTCATTCTCTCGTAGCACTTCTGGATTCGAGCATTCTTTTGTTACGGGTAAACATAATGATTTTATTGCACTGTTGTGTTTTATAACTTTTGACTCGTGTTTAGTTAAGAACAACAGAATAGTGAGAAAATAAAAGTTCGTAAGGGTTATTTTCTTAATTAAATTATAAAAATTTTGGACGAGAGAAACTGTCATGTCATTCAAAATCGTATTAATTAAATTTAAATTCTGGGTCTCAAAGACCTGTGGGGTCTCAACAGACGCCGCATTTTCATCCAGCATGAAATAATAAATAGACCATGTCAGGAACATTTTCCAGAGAATGAATAGAATTGAATTTTATTAGAAAATCTTGAAAATTAAATTTATTTAATAAAGATTTTATTTCAAAGTAAGGAAAATATTGTCGAGTGAATGAGTTCATAAATATTTATTGATTTCGTACGTGAACTGCTAAGTTTTTAGTACCGTGAGTGTAGAGTGTTATATTCTTGGAGGAAGCAGTGTTTTTATACGGAAATTGATGTCGAAGTACCTTTTAGGGCCCCAAGAATGGCTTGGTTCATTCAAATTTAAAAAAATTGTACAGGGGAGCATTAAAATTTGAGGTATCTAATGAATATAGATGTAAAATGCAAATAAACATCATTTTTCATTTAATATTTGAAATGAGTCTCAGTTGATTTGAAAACTGCCTTAATATGTTAAAGATCTAACAAGTGGTTCGAACTGTAAAAATATAATTTTTTACCGAAAATCTCAGATAATACCTGTCATTCTGAATCGATTATTGGAAAGTTAAAGTGGTATGTGGCATATATCGACCTAGGGAAGGAAAACATCTAGAGTATTTTTTGTACCTTAACGCTTGCTCTGGTAACAGTCTGTAAAGAACGAGGAAAATAAATCATGTAAGCTATGAGAATAATATTTATTGACTGGTTTATCCATACTCTGAATGATTTGAAAAAATATGAACATCCGCGATCATGCAAGATTTTTTGTCTTTTAAGGGGCAAATTTAAAAAATTTTTCCGGTTGAGTCATCACAGAATTGTTTCCATTGCAGCGCAACAACCGTCA
>CAXIVR010001108.1:0-23203 GCA_964035755.1 Teleogryllus oceanicus
TTCAATAAATTGATTCCTGTTTAAAATATTTCATCAAAAATTTATAAATTTGGAAATAACCGAGGAAAAAAGGTAGTTGCGTATATCTCAATGCAATTCGACACCAAATTTTCTCTGAACTCCATATCTTCAGTCTATCAAGTCTGAAACTTTCTAATATGTAAATATTCACGAGAAAGGTTCACAAAAAGCCATTCATGGTTCTACATTTAAGTAAAACATTCTATCGATATAGTTAATTGAATGACGCAGGACAAGTCGAACAACACTCACCAAAATGTAAATAATTACATTTTGTATGTAAATATGCAATCCTGTGAACAACTAAATCATAAAAACTCAACAAAACTGCGATTCTTATGAAGACTTCTCAAGAAGATAGATTCCAGCGAACGTTACATTACTTATATCACTGCGATACCTCATTCACAATTATTTCACGATGAATGTTATTTTTCTTTTCAATAATCATGGATATTTTCCACTTTCACTTCAGAATCTACGTTGCAAATAAAGTCCTGGTCAGTTGTGACGAGATATAGATAATTCTCGTCAGTAAACATTATAACGTCATGAACGGAACAAATGTGAGGTCAAGTTCTAGTTACCGTTCTTAACGAAGGACTTGTCTCTAGACAGTCCTTTGCCACATCTAATTCAGCCAGAGTATAAAAGATAAGTTTCAATCTGTCGTCTCTCGTCACAGAGTAAATAACTATTTTCGTAGTACTGCGCCGTTTCTTGTTACACCAGCACACGGCGCTTACACAAAATGTAATAATCGATATGAGAATAATTATCTTAGTATGATTACATTAATTTTGTCGGAAATGAGATACAACAACAAACTACATCCGACTATCTACATGAGTTTTTCATGTATTAGATACTCTGCTAGTTGATAGATGATGCAAAGATATAGTTACGCATCTTGTGCGATTTTAATTCACGAATGCATTTTATAGTTACCAAAATCCCAATTTAATCATTTTACATTCATGGCGGTTTCTGTAGGTTAGCTAATACGATACATGATGTATTTCTTGATAGGGAGTGTGTCAGCTGTTCAACTCGTGTCCATGACACTTCATTGTTACAAATAAATCACAAAAAATTACGACCAGAAATAGTTTTTTAAATATAATTGAAATTACTCCGACTTTTAGGACTGTGATGGAAAATGTTCACTAAAACAATCTATTAATTATAATTTATTGACGTGAATGAAATTGCGTCATATAAGTTTTGTTTGTGAAGTACATAGTCTTCAATATTTATTTCATGTTTTGCAAACGTTTTCAGGTTATCAATATTTATAATCCCTCTGTGTGCAATGTGTTCAGTTGTGAATGCAGTCCATCTGAACGAAGGGGGTGTAAACAGGTCACTTGAGCAGTAGGTCCCGAGGTAAGATGCAATAAAGTGTTGTTACATAAATTACATAAGTTACATAATGCATTATTTACAATTTGGACAGTATAAATGAGTATAAACAACCGAACAACTATTGTACTACAGCTTCCGGGTCATGCCCCCATCTCGATCAGGTTTTTCGTCAGTTTCCTGATCCATTGAGCAAATGCTGAGATGGCCTTGTGTTGCTTCTGGACATAAATGTAACTCATTTTCTGTACGTCTTCTAGAATTCAGTGGAAATACAATTATTCAAATTATCGTTTCCATGTTGTCGCGACAGGAAGTAATAAGAGCCAAAATTTATTGCTTATTTATCCTTGAAAATAGATTTTATTACATAGGAGTTTTGTTTTTCTCCCTTTCAAAATTCAAAATTTTGCTTATTTATCCTTGAAAATAGATTTACTACATGGAGTTTTTTTTTCTCCATTCAAAATTCAAAATTTAAGTAGTATATGACTTAGTGTAGGGATCACAGAATTTTGAAATGTGTACACAATTCACTTTTCCCATAGCACGTCATAGCAGTTTTACTGTTTTTGACGTAAAATAAATAAAATAAATAAAGTTTACCTCCGTTCAGAATTTAAAAATTACATCAGAAGGAGAATAGTAAATGACTAGCATCCCCGTGAGAACTCTGGCATATAACCCACCTCTTCCCTATTTCCATTTCCATATTGCGACGCCCCCACCTACCTGTGCTGTAATTGCCGGCTAGCTCAGGTGACAGGTGACCTGAAATTTAGGTTGTGGACGGACGTGGCTACGTGACAGAGTCAATTGAAAGAAAGTTTAAAGACAAAAATGTAAATTTAATGAAATTAAAAATGGTAAATTGACATTATCTGAGCTCAGTTTTTGAACCCTTGTTTTTTTTTATGCAATCTTAAAACTAATACGATCAAATTACAAAACAAATAAAGCAAAAAAGAGATGCGCTAACAAATAAAAGAAAGAAGGGCCAATGCGCGGCCTGCACCTTCTGAATGTTGACAACAGTCAGGTAAGCCTGAAGGGCGTAATGAATGTTTGTTTTGTCTGTCGGAGCTCGACAGATTATTAGAATCACCGCTGCGGCAGGAGGACGCGCTGGGTGACGGCCTCAAACAGGCAACACAGCTGGGCTCCTTTCTTCTGGACGGCAGCCCTTTAGGGGCGGAGGTGATTCCTCGCAGCCTGCTCCCATTCAAGAGTAGAGTTAACCACGACATCCAGCTGGGACGTCGGCGTAGCGGTGACGACAGATCGGTGACGACAGATCGTAATTTTCGTAGTCGCGTAACTTGCGATACACGGCGGGCGTAAACGAGCAGAGAACAAATAACATTACTAGATAAAGTTCTTTTTTTCAATCTAATGACACGCGGTGCGATAATACCACAAATCGCACTCTAATCATGCTCTCGCGCTATCCTGCGCCTACACAACTCGGATGACCTCCGCGTCCACACCCGTACAACATGGCGTCCCCGCTGTTCCGCACGACTTGGGCGTCCCCGCGCTCTCTGTCCAAAGACCTCCCGCTTCTGTCTGCCCTCAGCGCGTCTCAGCGCCACGAACCCTCTTCCCCCAATTTCCATGAATGTTCTAGAAGTTTCTACAGAATTTTGGAAGACGTGTTTTACTGGCCGAAGTTACTACGCCGAAAATAATATGCTCCAATCAGATTACGCGTCTTGTCGGTAATTTTGATGGAATTTTCCAGAACGCTCTCTCTCGCATTCTGTAAACAAACACGGAGCGGTCGCCGCGCCCGCCCGCGTGGAGCCTGGTCGGTGGTCCCTGAGGGTTTTCGGAGGCGTTATCTAAACCTCACCCCCTTGCTCGGCGACGCTAAGGAGCGCGTAGATATGTGCGAAGTGATTTAGGTCGCACCCGGTTGGGCACGCACGCTTCTGAACAGTAATAACAAAATAAATGTATTTATTTTTTTAATCCAATATTCAGTTACGTCATTTGCCCTCCTTCGGATAGAGATAAAATCGAGTTTTGAAGAATTTTAATTTTGAAAAATTAAGAGTTTTATCTCGTTGAAAAACAAAAAAAACGTTACCGAATATTAAATTCATAACTGAGTGAATAATTAAAGAAAAAAAATGAATCAAAACAACATTCAATGTTCAAGAAAAAAAAATTTGCGCAACCCTTTACTTAAATAAAAGCAAAAAAGAACTATTAACTACTATTTAATCAGAATAAAATAATTAAATCAAAATTCTTCCATTTTTTCTCAGCGACGAAGACCCAAACTGTGCCGAGCCCAAGGTACCGAAGAATTATGTCAGAGATTGTCAATCAGTGGTTTAAATAAAATCTACAGAATAGTTTAACCTTTAAATGGTCGAAATTATAAAAATTGTACTTCCCTGCTGGGAGCCCATCCAAGTCTTTTAAGAGGCATACATTTGGGCTGGAATCGTTTCAATAACAAATGGTCCAGTAAATAGAGGAAAAATTTATGGAATAATCCAGCAGGCTGATCACTAACTCTGGGGTCCTGACCAAGTACTTTGTCACCTACGTGAAAGTGGTAGGGTTCTTTACGAGCTTCCTCTTCCTAGCATTCTTATGATATTATCTAATATAATCCTGCAACAGGTTTCGTAATTGGGACCTCTGTCCTGCCAATCAGGCCAACAAAGGGAAAGAATGTTTAGGTTTTCTTCCGAAATGCGCCTCATCGGCGTCATACCAATAGAATCATGTTCTATAATATTAATCCAGTCATTAATGTTACTAATTAGTAGAGGCCATTCTTTATGATTTTGAGGATATAAGCTCGGAATAAACGTGAGATTTCTCTCACTGACCCTCTACTCAGGTTAGATTGAGGATGTCTGATGGAGGAAAAATAACAGAGACTCCTTCATTTTCTAGTGTTTGTTTCCAAAACGTTCCGTAAATTAGGAGGCATGACCGCTTAAAATTTTCTGGTAAGACCCTGCAGCCTGAAAGAAATCCCGGATCAATCGTTTTAAACAATTTTGTGCAGTAGGTCTCGTTATCGGATGAGCTGGTAAATTTGAAAGGAATCAATGATTACGAGGATGTGTTTGTAACCGTACTCTGCATAGGTAACGTCCGTACAGATCAAGAGCAGAGCCAATTCATTTGGGGCTGATGCGATAACGTGTTCATCAGGCCTTCATAATACCTATTAGGATATTTAGTCTTCTGACAGGTGACACATTTCGAGACCGTGGCTCTAGTTTGTCTCCATGCCTTTCCAGTATCGAAAGTTAGAAGTACTTTAGGATCTTATTTCCACCAGAATACCCGTGCTTTTGGTGAACATGGGTAATTAATTTGTCATAATTTCTGTAGGTATCCAAACACGATACTCATCTGGCTGTTTTGGTTCGGAACATAACAAAATTACTAGAAAGTTTAACTAAGCCAGGATTTTGATTTAACTTTTCAAAGTGGTCATTTTGATCTAAAGATTCTGCAAAAATAGTTTTGCTTTGAATAACGCATCTTGTTCTGTAACCTTTGAAGATTCTAGGCTGCATTTCCGGAATAGAGGTCACATTAATTAATGGCATTAATAAATCACTGTTTCATTCTGAACTTTCTGATTTGATGCGTAGGTAACCGACTTAAAATCTGCAATAGGATTATTAATTCCTGGACAATGCCGGATTTCAAAGTCGAATTGTTGTAGCAAGCACCCACCTAACAATCTGGCGTTGGTGCAGTGGCAGCGTTTTAAGAAAATTAACCTTTATGGTCCGTGATAATATAAAATTTCCTACAGCCAGGTACCAAGCATTTTCTGTAAAGCCCATACAATTGATAAAGCCTCTTTCTCTGTAATTGAGTATTGCAATTCACTAGACCTCAATACCCTGCTAGCGACCACAACAATTTTATGACCTGGATCATCTTATCAGGCTGATAAAACACATCCAATGCCTACGTTGGAGCTGTCAGTCTATAAATAAAATGGCTGGGAAAAGTCGTGGTTTACTGTAATGGCCTGGAGCTACCTTAATTTTTGAATGTCTGTTCATGCTCATCTGTCCAGTAGCCATTTCGTTCCTTTTCTCAATAGGTTTACGAGGTGCATAGAATCCCGTAACCTGGAATAAATCTAGATTGATAGACGCACATGCCTAAAAATCCTTTTAATTGCTTGGCATTTTGTGGGCGTGAAATCTGGTCTATGGCATTGACCTTCTCTGGGTCAATTCTGTACACCCTCTGTGCTAACAGTAACTCAAAAATGAAATTTCTGACGTCATAGTGTGATTTATTAAGATTCAATTTCATTGGTGTAACAAACATTCCAATAACTATTCAAATGACCGAGATGTTCTGAAATTTTGTGATGAAATTACAATATCGTCGATATAAGGGTGACGATTGTTTGATTTCGCCTAATTTCTCATCGAGACAACGAATAAAGCTGCTCCACTGTTTTCAGACCAAAGGCATTCTTTTCCAGACTCGTCAACCCGTTGTACAAAAATCCCATGATTTTCTGTCGTCTGGGTGAATTAAATTTGCCAATACGAGCTTGAAAAATCTAAAGCCGAAAAATCTTTGTTTTATTAAATTTCCATAAAATTTCATCAGTGTTCTGGTGCCTCGTTTTCTGGGATAGTAACCTCGTTGATCCGTCGAGCATCTAAACAAATCCATACCCCCGTCTTTTTCTTTACCACTACTATAGGGTTCAAATAAGCTGTTACAGATCTTTCAATTATACCCTCCTTCAAGCATAGTTTTAACAGTTTGATCTACTTCCTCATTGACTGTAGAAATGGATAATTTTCATTTAAAAGGTGAATCATCAGTGACCCGAATTCAAAGCAAAGTCTTTAATAGGACGTACAGGACGATCAAAAACATTTACATATTTGAAAGCATTCTTTGCAGCTGGACCGTTCGTGTCAGAAAGTCATTATGCGGCACGGCTTATGACCCCCACTCGTCATCCCCATACTCCAGGAGCATGAAATGCCGATTTCTATTTTGTCATCACCGTCGTCCTGATTACAATTTCCTATTCTCACCGAAGCTCACAGATTCCTAGAAAATCCACTACTCATTATTTCCCGTAAAAATCAACCCCAAGTATTACGTCGTAATTCAGATCCTCTATGATCAAACATGGCACATCAAATAAAATTTCCCGATTTTTAAAGCAAAGCCTGCATAGTAATTGGTTTACTTTCTTCTCTCAATAACAAACATTTAATAGTGGGCAGAGTTGGTATTGGAATGCGCTCACTTAATAGTTTTGAGTAGAACTTCCTAGAAATTGCACTGATTTCACTGCCAGTGTCTATCAAAGCTTGAACACTAAGATTTTCAAAGAAACTCCACAACCGGACATTTTCTCGCTCGTTCTCTGACAGGTTCATTCAAGTCGTCGTTTGGTCAAAAGAGCATAAGTGTGACACAGTATTGAATGTTGTATCTCTGAGATAATTCGTTTGGAACCCAGATACCCAAGCCCAAACGGTTCTGGTTGACGGACTCGGTCTTGGGAATCTGATGTCCATTCCTACTAGTTGTGTTATATTAGGTCATTTGAGTTTGGTGGCGGACGGAGTTGTTCCCCATTCCTCTGACCTGATCATCACGGCGCCCGACTGCCTGTTCCGATTATCTTCCTCAGGCGAAAACCTGATTTCGGTCCCAATTCTCTTCATAAGGGTTTGTAGCGTTCTATCAAATTGCCATATTCTTGAAAATGATCAAGATTGTCAAATCGTACACTGTTAATAAGGTTTTGCACTAAGTAGGAAAGTGTGCGGTTAGGAGCCAGATAATCTTTTTATCATCTTCGTCGGATCACATAGTTTAATAGCCGAAATTTTTCCATGGCGTAATCTAAATATGATTGGTTTCTTCGCTTATCCCATCTACTCTCGAGAATTTTTCTCTCGAACTCGTAATCGCTGCTCTCCCAGTAACGTGAAGAAAACGAGTTCAATTCCTCGTAAGTCTGCGGAGAAAGTGTTAACGCAGTGAGCCAGTGTGCGGCGTTACCCCGTAAAAGTTCCTGCATAAATCTTGGTTTTAATAGCGGTACGCCTTTGTCAAATTCATATAATTTTCGGCACGATCAAAAAATTTCGGTTTTCGTCCGATTTCCAAAACAAAGATTCTGAGGAGAGCACGAAAATTTTAATCCAGAACACAGACGCGTTCATGTGGATGATTTCCATTTCTTTTATACTTCTTCCTACAGATTAATCACATTTTATCTATTTCTTTACTTTAGTTTAGTTTCCCTTTCCCTGAAACTTTCCTCCTACTATCACCTATCTTTCAATTTTCTACCCTTTCGTGAATTTGACTAACTTCAGAGTGAGTTTGTTTCCAACCGAGTGAATTTGCCGTTCATTTCAGCCGTAACCGCAATGTTTCCATTTACTGACTCACAACACGCCTCTATTTTATTGTCGCATCTCGTAATTTCTGGTGAATTTCAGACTGTAGGTTTTTAAATTTTCTTTCGTTTCGTCTGAATTCCCCAATTCTTGACCTAGCTTCTCAACGTAATTCTCAATTTCTCACCCTACCCTCAGTTGATTTTCAGTGATCCGATTTCATGAGTCGAACTTCTCTTCCAATTTTACAAGTTTTGCAGATTAGTTATCTAAACAGTTATCTAATCTATCAAATCTTTCCTGACACTTTTCTCGTGTTCTGAAAATCGCAAATTAATTTTCTCGTCCATTTCCCCATACTTCGAAATCTGGTTCTTTAATTGATTTTTAAATTTTCATAATTCTCTGCTTGTTTCATTAGAACTCGCATGAGATCACTTAAGGTGATTTCATGCGCAGACTATCCCCTGAGCTGTCATCACCTCCCACGTCTACCCGATTCGTCAGCATTTTGAATAACTTATGCGATTTCACAGTTTTTCTTGAAACGCGCACACGATTTTCCACAACACAAGACAAAAATAGTAACACTCACAACAGAATACAAATCCAACTGATATCATTAACAGTCCACAAATAATTAACCTCATGAACGTCCTTCCATCCATTTCTTGTAATATTATAAAAATTCAAATTTAATTTGTCGTGCAGCAATACACAGTAATTCAAAAGTAACAATATTTATTTTAAGACAAATTAAATTTGAGGGCGTTTCATAGGGTATCAAGATACTAATTGAGCCCCACTTGGGAAAGCCATTTGCGACGCCCCACCTACCTGTGCTAATTGCCGGCTAGCTCAGGTGACGGTAGAGCTGAAATTTAGGTTGATGGACGGACGTGGCTACGTGACAGAGTCAATTGAAAGAAAGTTTAAAGACAAAAATGTAAATTTAATGAGAAATTAAAAAATGGTAAATTGACATTATTATCTGAGCTCAGTTTTTTGAACCCTTGTTTTTTTTTATGCAATCTTAAAACTAATACGATCAATTACTTAAAACAAATAAAGCAAAAAAGAGATGCGCTAACAAATAAAAGAAAGAAGAGGGGCCAATGCGCGCCTGCACCTTCTGAATGTTGACAACAGTCAGGTAAGCCTGAAGGGCGTAATGAATGTTTGTTTGTCTGTCGGAGCTCGACAGATTATAGAATCACCGCTGCGGCAGGAGGACGCTGGGTGAACGCCTCCAAACGAGCACACAGCTGGGCTCCTTTCTTCTGGACGGCACGCCCTTTAGGGGCGGAGGTGGATTCCTCTCGCAGCCTGCTCCCATTCAAGAGTAGAGTTAACCACGACATCAGCTGGGACGTCGGCGGTAGCGGTGACGACAGATCGGTGACGACAGATCGTAATTTTCGTAGTCGTAACTGCGATACACGGCGCGGGCGTAAACGAGCAAGAAACATAACATTACTAGAAGTTCTTTTTTCAATCTAATGACACGCGGTGCGATAATACAAATCGCACTCTAATCGTACTGCTCCGCTATCCTGGCGCCTCACAACTCGGATGACTCCGCGTCCCACACCGTACAACATGAGCGTCCCCGCTTCTGTTCCCGCGACTTGGGCGTCCGCGCTCTCTGTCCAAAGACCTCCCGCTTCTGTCTGCCCTCAGCGCGTCTCAGCGCCACGAACCTCTTTCCCCCAATTTCCTGAGATGTTCGAAGTTTCTACAGAAATTTTGGAAGACGTGTTGTTACTGGCCGAAAGTTACTACGCCGAAAATAATATTGCCAATCAGATTACGCGTCTTGTCGGTAATTTTGATGGAATTTTCCAGAACGCTCTCTCTCTTCGCTTCTGTAAACAAACGCGGAGCGGTCGCCGCGCCCGCCGCGTGGAGCCTGGTCGGTGGTCCTGAGGGGTTTTCGGAGGCGTTATCTAAACACCACCCTTCTCGGCGACGCTGGGAGCGGCGTAGATGGCCGTGCAAAGTATTTAGGTCGCACCCGGTGGACCACGCTTCTGAACAGTATAACAAAAATAAATGTATTTATTTTTAACCCAATATTCAGTTACGTCAATTTAAGCCTGTAATATATCTTTTCCAAGAACCCTTTTACCCCGTCCTTGTTCTATAAGTCACCTTGGTGATAACATTATAATACCCCTGCAATAAACTATTCTTATTTAACTATATTACCGAGAAAAGAGGTACCCTTATATTCATCCATAACATCAAGTAATTAGTTTAATTTCATACAGATCCCAGGCTCGGGGAACAGGTGAGTGAATCGAAGCGTCAACAGCAAACATTTAATAGATGTTCAGAAGATCTCACTGTGATTACAGTGGGATGAACGTTTTTGTGGGGCCTTTGGCCTCAGTTTTTATTTTAAGGCTCCAGATAGCTGTGTTTAGGAGTTTTTAAAAATATAGTTTTAGACATTCCCCAGGGTTGTAGTTGCATTCTATGAATATTTAGATTGTTTTTAAACAAATCCTCATATGTTTAAAGTCAAGTGCAATTCTCGTCTCCGTGAAATTCTCTTCTTTAGAAACTCATTTATAAGAATGGTTGCGTGTGAGAACTCCCAAAGACACGGCTGAAATAATATGGAGACGATGCTGTCTACAATTTGAAAATCATAAAATTTTCCTTTCCCTTTCTAACATTTATCCATGAGAAAACCCAAAGTCTGTGTCTTTCTAATAAACATCTTCATTAATCAAATTTTACATTATTTCTGTTTATTTACGAACAGTGGCTTTTGTCAAAATGCCCTTGGGGGGAAATATATTTTCAGAAAGACCGATGTCTATTCATAACCTCGACATAAACATTTCATCGGTGACATTATCAACAGCTCATCACAAAAATTCACATCTATGTACATTTATTTCAAATTTTGCCAGATGACATTAAACGATTAAATTCGATGGGAAAAGTTTAAATCATGAAATCTTTCTGCATCTGTTTCTATACAATTAGAACTATATGACATCAGAAAAAGTAACATTAATTTTAACAATGATACATAATGCATTATTTACCATTGGACTGTATAAATTGTATAAACAACCTGTAACAGTAATGCTGCAGCCTCGGTAATGACCCCATCTCGACGGGTTTTCGTCAGTTTCCCTGATCCATTGAAAAATGCTGAGATGGCCCCTTTTTTTGCTTCTGGACATAAATGTCTTCATTTTTGTGCACGTCTTCAAATTCAGTGGAAATTCAGTTATTCAAATGATCGTTTCCATGTTGTCGCGGCAAAGTATTATTCCAAAGGACAACATGGATAAACAAAATTTTGCTTTTTTATCTTAAAATAAATTTTATTACATGAACTTTTTAAAATTTAAATTTGACTTAGTGGGGATCCGAATTTGAAAATGTTAATTCCTTTTCCCCATAGCGCCCTCGCATTTTTTGACGTAAAACAAATAAAATAAATAAAATAAAAAAACGTGGTTGGAACGCATCCGCGGCTGAGTCATGCGAATGATCTTGGCTGCCGTATTCGCCCGTCGAAAGTGATGCCGACGTATCACCGTCTTGTTGGGTTTGAGTTCTCACGGGCGATCAGCGTCGTATTTATTCCCATTTTTTTTACGTCAAAAGATTAAAAACTGCGTATGACGTGCATGGGAAAATGATTGTCTGCGTTCATGCGTCTACAAAAATCATATACTAAATTTTGAATTACAAAGGGAAAAAAACAAAACTCATGTAATAAAATCTATTTCAGGATAAAAAAACAATAAAATTTTTAAATTTAAAAGGAGAAAAAAAAAAACTCCCCTGTAATAAAAACATTTTCAAGGATAAATAAGCAATAAATTTTGAATTTTGAAGGAAAAAAACAAAAAACTCCCGTAATAAATCTATTTCCAAGATAAATAAAATAAATTTTGGCTCTTACTTCCCGCCGCGACAACAGAACGATAATTTGAATAATTGATTTCACTGAATAAACTCGTAACCTCGCATTACATTGAACCGACTCACCCCGGGCACCCCCCTTCTTTGCATTAATAAAACCCGTTGCCTCTTTGAGTAGTTGGCTGAAAATCAGCTTCCCCATTCATTCCATTTTATTTCTTTAATCATTACCATACATTCATTAATATTTAAAATGAGTACATTTTATTCAGCACTTCCATTGTCAAAATGTAAATGGTATGTTACTGCCCTTTTTTCCTCGCTCTAGGAATGCGTACGATAAATTTTGAAGTTTTTCGCTCAGAGCTGGCTCGCCAGCTGAGCAAATTGGTCGAAATACGTTTTGGTCGACTAAAAGACTTTGTTAAGTCAAAGCCCCTCGAAAAGATTTTGATAGTGGTGGACCTTACACAAGGCTGTTTGGAAGTACATTCCGTTGCCTTTATGTATGTTACGTTGTTTTTATGTATATTCCGTTATTTAATGTTTTCTATTTTGCTTAAAATGTAATATTTTTCTTTGACTCAGACTCCTGACGTGACACATTGCGTCGAGAAGGTTTTATTTTTTGTGTGTTTTGATAATAAAATAAATTAAGATTTAAAATATACAGTGTTTGATTGTCTTTATTTGTGTTTTTTGCCATATGAAAGATTTTTAGAGATTAGTGCTGGGGTTCTGCAACATTTCCTTCCAGCTATGGAAAAAAAGGGTTTCTTCATCGAAATCTAAAATTTATCACAGTACAGGGTACAACACAATCATCCAAACCATTTACAAACATAGCATTTTTATATTTTGTATAAATTACTCTAAGATTCATTGTTAGTTTTCGTGTTTCCAGGCGTCACTGCTTTTGGGCATTAGTCCGTTAGTTAGTCACGATTTTCCCGAACTGGGTGATCTTCCCGTTGGATGGCAGATCAGCCCGCCCTACCTGGCTAAATGGGGTTTCCCCCAAACCAGGACTCTCCCCGCGGGGCACCGCCCAGCCAGGACCAGCTCTAAGTTCCGACCGGGCTCCCGGAATATTTGGGAGTGTAGTGCATGTTGGGGTAAGTGTGTAGGGGAGGATAGGGGCAATGAAGAGGAGGGCAGATCCGCCCTCCGTGGCCCGTTTTGTGAGGGACTGCTCCCGCATTCGCCTGGTGTTTTATCAGGCTTAAAACTACCGATCAGGCAGCCGGGCCCTAGGGAAATTTTCCTCCAGACCGCGACTGGATTCGACCTGGGTGAAAGCTAGTGTCAAAAACCCCCGCCGACGGACTCAACCAGGACCTCCGGTCAGAGGCGCTGCAGTGACTTTTATTACTCTGAAGGGACCACTTTCCAGGTCGAAAACTAATGACGTCATGAGGGGGATGACGGCGAAGGTAGTGATGAACCATTTACAAATGCGCTAACGAAACAGACACATTGACAAAATGAACCGGGAACGTAACTCGCAGTTTACATTGCCAGCTGTGGCGAGGCGGTGCTGTCTTGATCCTTCTCAATAATCTCTCTTTTAATGGTTTCAAAATGCATTCTCATTGAGACTAAAATGGTCATTTTTATTTTTTAAGTACGTTTGCGGGGAAAAAATTTCTGACGATAAATATATGATAGGACCAAAATGTTTAAAGTTTTCAAACATCAAACAATTAAAGATGGATACCAAGAAGAAAATCTGAAAATATTATCAAATGAATTGTATTTTAAGGGGAAAAAATTATCAGTTTCATTAACTTTTTTCATCAAATATGTGACATCCATCATTATCGATCAGTTTCGATTCACCTCTTCACCCTTTATATTGTATTGCAATCTTTAAATTTTATCGACTTCGATCTTCAAAATTGTATCAAATTTATCAGAGGTCGACCTCGTTGATACTGGTCTTTTAGTTTCTCTTGTTTGAGTTTACAAGGTAAGTAGTAGAAATTTACAGTAACATTTTTTGTACATGAAAAGTATACATATAAGTTTTAAAGACCAAAAAATTAAATACCTTTTGGTTCAGGAAAAAATTCTAACCCCTAATTGCGTGATGTGTGAAAATTCAAATCTGACAAAATTTTCTTTACACTTTTCACTTTAAGAAAAAATATAGGTAGTTTGTGCTTTGACAATTAATTTATAAGTGAGACTATAAAGTTATTTTTAAAACCCCCAAACACACCAAGGTATTAACTCTTTAAAGTAAGTTTCAATTTTTGAAAAACATTTTAATTAATTAGAAGAGAAATAATTTGATTTTGCCCCCAAATAGCTGAATTAAAATCATTTTGGACAAAATACTAAAACAATATTATATTTTATATTTTCCCAAATGAACAAAACTTCTCAAAACTCAGAATATCAGATGAAATGATCTAATAAAAATAATAATAATAATAAAAATTAATAATAATAATAATAATAATAAAAGCTAAAACTTGGGGTTTTTGATGTAAGAACAAAAACTGTCCCGTTTCGTCGATTTCGGACATTTTTGTAGTAAAGTCCTTAAAAATGGAAATTTTTGGGGATTTTTTTTCATAACAGAAAGTTCCCAAAAGTAAACCTCACCCTATTTTAGGCGATCCAGGAGGCAAGGGCCGACGGGGAACGTGCCAACTCACCTGTAAGAAATAGTATCTCATTTATCAGGGACATTTTAAGACGATTTAAAAAGATTTTTCAAAGAATGGTACTGGGAAGTAACATTGAAAATTATTGATCTCTTACAATATAAATTTCAGTAACCAAACATTTTAACCTGCAATTCTCGTGTGTATAATTCATTGTATTGTAACTAGCAAGTTCTATCACGAGATTTTAGGGGCAATGCTGGACCCAAAAAAGTTTCTGTTTTTTATTCTGTAAATTTACCTCAGAATGCCTGTCAGTCTCCCCGCTTTTCGTATACCGCCTCTTTGTTTGTAAGTTTGTCGGACTCGGCAGACTGCCTTACATTTTACCCGTGTATAAGTTTGTTTGCATATCAGTTCAAACTCAGATCAATAAAATTTATATTAAAAAAACATACTTAATTAAATATTTTTATTTCTCGTATACGTAGTACATAGTATTTAAAGTAATAATCATGGTTTTAAAAAAAAATTTTAATACTTTGCGAAAAGTTCCGTTTAAACGAAAAAGAATTTTAAAAACAAATGTTCTCAAAAATGGTTTCATCTTTTTTTTATTTTTAGTATGGGGAAGTGGCTTTTAAAAATTCTTAGGTTCCATTTCCTGAACTCAGTGGTTTTCAAAAATTTTAAACATTGAACAAGCGAGAAAGTACTAATTTTGCCCACTAATTTTGAAACCAGTGACTCATCCTGTATTCTCTATTAGACCTCCCAAGTAGTTGGAGAGGAGAGGCGGATGTGTACTCTTTAAGCAAGTACATCGTGGCCTCCTTCACGCGTCGGGCCCCGTCAGTCCTCGGTTTGGCCCCCACTCTCTCAGGGTCCTCGCGGCACCACCTGCCCTGCCCTCCTTGGCCCTGTTCCTCCGCCCACCTCTTCCCCCCCGCCTCACCCCGCCGCCGACAACCCCAACTGCCACCCGCTGCCGCCTCGAACCTTCCCTTCCTCCGCCGGCTCCCCACGCCTAACCCAGACATACCAGCCCCTCCCCTGTCTGAAAACGGCACGTTCTGCTTCCCACCACGCCAAAGGGTATCTTCCTCCGGTCATCCCATTCCCTTCAGCCCCCATTCCCTGCCTTTCAGACCTCCTCTCTCATCCTCCTCTTCCCGCGTGTATCGTCCCACCCCTTCTGCCTCGCGAGTGAACTTCCCGCCTCCGCCTGCCCTGCAACGTCCCCGTTCTTCTCTTTCCCCCGCTCCGCCCCCCCGGCCCCCCCGGCACCTCCCGCTGCCGGATCAAGCGTGCGCAGCGCGCGCGCGGAATGGGCGAAAGGGCGGGGGGCAGGGCGGGCGGGCAGGGCAGACGAGCGGAGCAGGGCAGGGAGGAGGGCAGGGCAGGCGGCTGGCGTGGCGTGGCAGGGCAGGGACGGGCGGGACAGGGCGGGGAGGAGGAGGGCGAGGCAGGCGGACATCCGTCGTCTTGAGGCGCTGCCGAATTCTGGGGGCGCTAAATCCCGCGTAACGCGATTGGCCCGACAATTTCGGCCCCCGCGGATTAGGCGCCGAGTACCACGGGGCACATTGAGTTCGGAGCTCGCCTCTCCCCAGGGCTGCTCAAACGCAAGAAATCGATCCACTGTCCACGGTAGTCGTTTCCCTGACCGTGTGCCATTGTTTCACCTAGAGCGATGGCCGATCTTTCCCCCGGAGCAGTCTGGTGCACTAAATGATGCCCTGCAGCGCTTCTGACCGGCAGGCCCTAGGTTCGAGTCCTGCGGCGACGGATTTTCGACACTAGCTTTTCAGCTAGGTCAATTTCATCCTTCCTAAGAATTCCAGGGGACTGCCCCTGATCGGTGGTATTCCTGGTTTCTCGATTAACACCAGGCAAATGCCGGGCAGTACCCTATCAAACGGGCCGGACCGCGCGCGACCCTGTCCTTCCTTTTCCCTTGCCTATCCCTACAAAACTTACACCCCACATGCCTACCACATTTCCGGGAGACCGGTCAGGGCTTAGACGCCCCGGCTGAGGCGGTGCTCCCTGGTGGAAGTCCTATTGGGGAAGCCCCACTAGCCGACGGTAGGTCGGCCCGGATCTAAACACCGCCATCCCCCGGAAAACATTCACTACACTTACGAGACTAATATCCTAAGTGTTGACGCGCCGGATCCCAACCAACGAACTAATTGACCGCGTCCACTTGTCTGCACACACTCAACCAATGCGCCCGATTGCATCCCTTTCCCTTTCCGATTGGTTGACTTCATACAGCAGGTCCATGATAAGCGCAGGAACATACCAAAAGGCCGAAAACTTGACAGTTCTTCGGTTTCATCCCATGTTTTGAACGTTTTCTAAAAAGTTTGTTTTAGCATTGAAACATAAATAAAATGTGAAATAATTTATTTTAAAGTGGAAATATGCTCATTGACCTCCTCCTGCCTGAGTCTTTTTTACTTTGAAACCCCTCCTTTTAAGCTTGAACGTCCTGTTGACGACTCTAAGAAGCATATTTAAACTGTTTTCGTTCCACGTCATAGAATTGAGTCAGTACATAATTTTATATTCTTTGGATGGAACAATAAAACAAGCATTTTCCGGTGTACAGCCATTCATCAAACATATATTTCATCCACAAAACAATTTTAGTATTCATACCTCGGTTTCCTTGCATTGAAAACATGCAACGATTTTATAATTAAACTATATCTAATATCTTTTCTCTACAATTTAATTACTTCTCAATTTTATACCTCTGACAAAAACTATGATAATGTTTAAATAAAGATAAATTAATTTATCAGAGTATACTTTCATTTACTTAAATGTTTGAATATAATGTATTACTGGATTAAAAGGCGACCTTATTCACATTGAATATTTAATAATCAGTTGAGTCTGCAGTTTTGACTCTCAATCACCTCCCAAGCGATGTCAACGCCCTTTTGCTACTCAGAATCGATGTCGTTTGCACGGCGGGCGCCCAGTACAATGGCGCGGACACTCGTGCTGTCACGGCGTTATCGCTCGCCTGCAGACTCAAACTCTCAGGCGCGCTCTACAGGGCTAAAACCCGGGAAGGTGGCTCAGATTTACGTATTCCCAATCCGCCAGGCCAGGTTCCCGGACCGCCATCAATCAGAGCGACCCTCCAGCAATCGGCGCACCCGCCACCCGGGCAAATATAACACCGTCGCACCCGTGATGTCGCGAAACCCAAAGTAACTAAACATAACCATAAGAAACCTATAAGTAACCAGCATAACCAAAAGTAACTGTAAGCATAACCAAAAGTAACCGTATAGAAACCTAAGCATAACTTAGAAGTATAAATAACCGTAACATAACCAAGTAACCGTATAAGTAACCTAAGCATAACCAAAAGTAACCGTAAGCATAACCAAGTACCGTATAAGTAACCGTAAGCATAACCCTATAACGCAGCATAACCAAAGTACCGTATAAATACCTAGCGAACCAAGTAACCGTATAAGTAACCGTAAGCATAACCAATAAAAAACCCGTCGGAAGAGCTCCACCGAAGCAGGCCAAGAGACTGTTAATCACCACGATGGTCGCGATGTCGCGATGACGCGATATCTAAGATCTTGAAAATTCCCGCCTCTCAGGGTAACTGGAGGAAAAAAAAAAATCGCGATGTAAATACCCTGAGACCCTGTGACATATCAGGCAGAGTTCCCCCTCAGCCCTCGCGACGTCACCCGGACAGCAAGAAGTGATAAAACGTGGCTCAGGGCATCACTGATGTCACTCAGTCCCTCTCGCCGGAGGTCATGGGTTCAAAGTTCCGATGGTGGGGCATTTTCGGTTTCCGGGTAGATCCTGGGTCAGTGACTGGGGGAAACTCAGCGCCCGGCTGCCCCGATCGGTGTCTTTGTCGTTTCTCCGATCAACCCCAGGGGGTTGCGGACAGTACCTAACAAACGGAACAGGGCCGGGCGCGATCTTTCCTTCCTCATGCTCTTACTCCACCTTACTAACACACAATAACGTTATATCCCGTTTTCCATACGTGTTGGGAGACCGGTCGGAATTAAAACGCCTAGCTGGGCAGGGCCTCGACAGATACCTGGTTGGGAACCCCGCTGTTGACGACAGGTCGGCCCCAATTCACCACGAGGAGTCACTGTCACCTGTCGAGCAAAGCATGCACTACAGTACGGGACTAATTGGATTGAGACCCAATTATCAATCAATGTACGCTCATTTGGATCTTGCATTCTTCAACTTCAGCAGGTGGTATTATCAGGAGTCAGTCGCGCTCCACAAACTCCATGCAACATATGAATTAATAATTTGCGTAATTTTTCTAAGTTAAGTATTTTTAAAGTATGGTTTAACGTTAATTTGCTATTTTGGAATCAGTAAAATTATATCCACTAATATGTTTCTCATTGCTAAGACTGGTGGGGTTTTTCAGAAAAGTGATTTTGAAAACGAATAATATTCCTCGTTGGACTTGCAAAATTCCATTTTGGAAGTGTGTTTTGAAGGTGGCAATATCTCTATTGGGATCCTAATTCAAAGCAGCCCCTCAACGCTTGCAACTATACGTTCGGTACTGTGCGTGATTAATATTCAAATATAAGTCCTTTAATTTTATCCGGAATATTGGATCTGTGTTCACTCAATTAAAATTTCATTTATTCAGTAATACTCAGAATCAATTAAATCTCCAAAAATTAATAGACGATTCAAAAAAGTCTAATTTTCTAGAATACTGCTAAGAAACAAATATTGGTCCACCCCCACCTCTTCAAATGTCGTGTCCCACAAAACGCATCTGTCTTCACAAATCTTATGGAACTTGTCTTTAAAATTTCTTAATTAAAGAAGTTCTTTAAGTCTTTTAAGTTTTCCAAATTGCAATCTTAATCAGCTGTCTCGTTGACAGAGGAAAGAACAGAGCACTGTTTCTGATACGATAAAATTTTTTTAAAGTTTAATTTATTAGTGGGAATAATCTTCACTAGATCATTTCAAATATTCCACTTTGAAAGTCATCACTATTTCAAAGATGTAACAGTTTCATTCTGGAACCAACTAAACTTTAATACCTCTTGTTAGGAAATAAAAACCCCTTTAAAATTAAAACAAAATCTAAAATGTTACATTGTGGGTTCGCATAAGAACCCTAAAAGTGTCCCCCAAGACTTGCGGTAGCTCATCATCAACTGATGTCATCACGCCTCTCGCCGGGGGGTGGGAAAGGGCCGGTTTGGGGGGAATCCCGGTTTGGGGAAAACCCCACTAGCCGATGGTAGGTCGGCGCCGGATCTCGCCACCCAGGGAAGATCACCGCCATCTCCCCGAAAAAATTCACTACACTACGGGGCTAATGACCGGCAGTTGGCCGCCCAAACACGAAAAATCAATCAATCAATCTTCCCTCGTTGAAACCCACAACAGATCTTGTCCTTTGTTTTTTGTCTGGGAAACTGTTTGATGCGAACTATCTAACATACATGCTTATGGGTTTTATAAATGGTACAAAATAGGCATCTTTATATATGATTATGATGTATAGGAATATTGTTTGAAAAATCCTAAGTTTTGCCCAAAATTTAAAGACAGAGAAAGATACACTATTAAAGCACAAACATGATTCATGTAGTTAACGAAATAAATAATGTCATATTTGAATCAATTCAAGTTACATGATTCAAAATTTAAAAAGTTTACAGAAAGAAATTAAAGTGATTAAATTGGCCAAAATGTGCAAAATATGATCAGTCAATCAAAGTACCACAGCGTCAGTGCTAACGTAAATTTAGGGAACAGAGTTATGGGGTTGGGAAAAAAGGGGTTACTTATAAACAGGCATTTTCGCCTTCAATCTCTGAAGTGACTCTAAACGAAATGCGGAAGGTATTTTCATAGAAAATCACAATTTTTTTTAAAAGAAAATTTTCAGTTATGACGCTATAATTTAATGAACGATATGATTCATTTGTTTTGTTAAAAACAATGAAAAAATTATGAACAAATTAACTAATTACAAAATTGTATTGCAGGATGACGCAATAAATTCCATTTTAATTCACTAGAATATCGTTGTTTGTATAGTAACAACGATAAAAAAAATTTATTTTATTTTTTTGGTATAAGGTTAAAGACACTTTAATGGTTAATAATACGTTGTTAAAGCCCTCTTTAGCGCTCGTGAGTAATAAAATTTTTAGTACTCTCATGGACCTTCCAGGGCGGGGAGGAACTATTTCCTAGGAACATAGGGCTATATTGTAATTTGCCTTTAACATTAGTAGACACCAGCGCAGTCACCAACGCTCCCGGCGAAATTTAGTTGTAGAGATGACCCTTCGTGAGCAGTGGGGGCGAATGCAGCTCTGTTCCGTAAACCATTGATTACACTGGGTCTAGCGTGTGGGAGGAGCAAGTGTGCTGGCTCACACTTCATTTCTGGACGTGGTCGTCCTGCGGAAAGTGATGATCCTTTGGGCTGATCGACTGCCGGTTTTTATTGTAAGCCCAATTAAAAGGTTGGGATGATTTGCTTGACCATTTTACGTTTGAAATCTAAAAATACTTAATAGAAATTTCAAAGAGTATTTACCAGTTTATTGATCTAAGGTTTATACTGTTTTAACATACCAACTACTATTTAACCTATTTACTATTAATATTTCATTTATAATAAAGTTTGAGTATAAAGTTTCTAATAACGAATATTAGCTTTGTATCGTTTCTAGCATTATAGGAAGTATGCAGTTTCGTTTTAATTTTCTGATCCCTAAGATTTAATCGTTAATAACTGCTTCAATTTTCTTTGTCTTCTTATGTTGAAGAACTATTAAATTAAATTATTTGACCAAATTTACCTTTACATCCTCTTTTATAAGATCGCAGTAAAGAAATCATGATAATGCCATAATATAATCTATCTACCATCACTATACAAGCGCCCCCCTTACAGGGAGATCAATGCGTAACACAAGTCACACTTTCTCTTCCCTATGCTGTCTGAGTCCTGTACCAAGGCGATTTCGCTCCGAGCTCACGACAGTTAACACAATATTCCCCGAAGTTAGAAAAATTTAAAAAAGTCCCGAAACATAAAAAACCTAAACAAAAAGGTACATGTTTGAAAGGGGGAAAAAGAAAAGTTTAGTTTTCCACGAGTGGCGAAAATAAGTGAAATATTTATATTCTTACTAAATTAGCAAATTAAAAAAAGTACAACTGATATATCGTATTTTGAAAATAACAGTATTGATTGGGCCCCGCAACGCTATCCACGAAATGTCCCCTTCCTTCCTCAAAGAATGAAGGCAAATCGTGGGGCCATTCGTGACCTGTGGTCAGCCCCCGCGAGCAAGCACAGAGCTCAGCAAAAGGCGCTCGGGATGGGAAAAGCTCGAGCAGTACGGCGAACAAATGGACCAGATGCAGCCCTCTGGTTTTCATGTGCGTAGCCTCTCCCCAGAAAAACTCATCAGGCCTCCGAAAACGTGGTCACATCTTCGTATAGTAACTTACTTTCTCTAACAGGTTGAGTAGTCATAATCCACAATACAGTTTTGGGCCTTTATTCCGAAAATTGATTGACGGAAATGTCTGTCTGTGGTCAAAGGTACCGTATACCGTTCAGAAGATTTTCTCCATAAAGTATATTCCCCGATGGTCTATCTGAACTCAAGGCCCTGAGTTGGAACTGATAGTTTGACTTTTTGGGGATTATGGTATCAACGTATTCAAAATTTAAAAAAGTTTCAAAATTTTTTATTCAACTTTTTTCCATATCGGCAAAGAATGTTTTTTTAAGGCTACCCTCTCATTTTTTCCCAAATCTCTGATTTTCCCAAATTACAAGTCACAAATAATGCGAAGGTATGACCTTATCTTTCACTCTATATTAAAAAAAAAGGTTTTATATCAGAATGTGGAAGATCCAGTATCGCTTGTGCCTTCAGAGGTTGGTACAACTCGCCTCATTCGGCTAATTTCCCTTCTGTCGTAGGGAACACACAGCTGCGCCGCAATCTATGACCAGTAACCCACATTCAGTGAATCAGGGGCCTGCGCTGACCATTTGCAAACATACGGGGCCGAACATCAGCCTCGCAGCATTCTGAACATTTGCATTTAGTAAGTGTACTTCCCGATGGGTTCGTGATTATCGGTAGTGTTAAGTACAATGCGTGGTTTAAATCCAGTTGAGGCTGGCGGTTCTTGAGACACAAAATCCAAGCCCCATTTACAATAATGGATGTTAAAGATCCTTGAATATTTTCGACATCTCGGAAAATAATCCAATTAGAGATTAGGCTGGTGTTTCTAACTCCGGGAGAACGTAACCGAGATCCGCAGTTCATTCTTCTTCCCGAACGTCAACAAAGGGGGCCCCGGAGAAGTGGCGCAGGGCATCTTTCGTGCTCAGCTTTCCTTGGCCCAGCTCGCGTAGCAAGTGAGTGCGCATGACCCTTTTGGCGGACTGTCTCGATCAAATATCCTTAAACACGAGTGGGAAACAAATCAAAATTACTCAATTGGTGTTGATTTTCATGTTTCGGGCGCGTCAACTGCTTAGTCGATGTCCGTTGTGGGTGCATGTAGTTCTCGGGGGATGGGGTAATCTTCCCCACTGGATGGCGAGATCCCGGGGTCGATCTACCGTCGCTGGTGGGGTTTTCCCCCCAAACCCGGACTCTCCATCAACGGGACCTTCCCAGCCGGGTCAGCTCTAAGCTCCCGACCGGTCTCCCGGACTTGTGGTAGTGGTCGTGCTGGTGAAGTTTGTGTGTAAGGAGTATAGGGAAGGAAAAGGAAGGACAGATCGCGCGCGTCCGTTGCACGTTTTTTAGGGTACTGCTCCCGTATTCGCCTGGCGTTGATCGGAGAAACCACGAAACACCGATCAGAGCAGCGCCGTTAAATTCTCCTCCAGGC
>CAXIVR010001109.1:0-11046 GCA_964035755.1 Teleogryllus oceanicus
CTCGGCGAGAGGAGATTATTTTCCCGCCTCGGATCGGTCCTTTTTCCACTTACTCCTCCACGGGGACCCACCCCAATATGCGAATACTGCAAAATAGATCTTACTGTGGAGCATGTTCTTACACTGTGTTAAGATAAGAGAGGCGTCGAGACATGACCTTGCAAGTTCCAAGCGGAGATTCTTAGAAATGACAATCTTCTCTGCAAGCTTTTTGGCTTTTTGCGAGAGACTGGCTTGTACAGCCTTATCTGAGAGAAGATGATAATGGCTTATTGTCTTTTAGCCCGAGATTTAAAAAAACGCATTTTTCTGCCTAACCCTTTTATTAGGATACGTTCCTTTTCAGTTTTACTTTGCTTTCTATTTAAAGATTTTAATTTTTTGTTAGCTTGGCACTGCAATATTGTGCACTGGTCTTAAAATAATTAGATAGGGCGCAAATGACCTTAACCGTTGAAGCGCTCTTAAACTCAATCAACCAATCGAATCGATAGAGGACTTCTAGGAAACCATTTCAATAAAAGTCATTAAAATTCAAAGACCAAGTGAATATTTATCATTAAAGTAACAATTAAAATAGATATTAAGCTATTAATTTGCATGTATTGTCAAAAAGAGAAACTTTACGATATTCAACTCAGGGACAATTTGGGGACACTCTCCGCAGGAATAGCGCACATTTGGGAAATTGTTTATAAAATTGTTAATTGTTGCAAAATTGTTATTCGCAGTTTTCTGTTCTAGGACATCAGAGAACCCTTCCTACTTTAGAATTGCAAAATTTGGAAATTGTTCATAAATTTTCAAATTTTACAAACAAATTTTATTGTTTTTTAAAATTCCCTTCAAACAATATGCAAAATTCGGAATCTGATCGAGGCTATCGTCTTTCGTTTTTGAGGTATGTCATTGTTTATAAGAAATTGGCATCTCATGACAACTATTTTTTTGGCAGTCAATCCATACGCAGTTCTCACGCAAGGTTTTTCTTCAAGTCGTTTTGCAACGGCTCGCTTATTTTCTACGCCAAATACATTTGAAGTTCCTAACAGGGGTGGAGGGGATTTATGCAGCCACAGCGTTTGCATATTTGCCATGAAAATGGTTGCTGGATAGATATTCCTGGTTTTCAGCTCTAATTTTTCATTTTATTCTAAATACTTTAAATTCCATTTGTTTAACAATTACCGCATATATTTTAAAATACTACTCAAGTCGACTACCGAACAATCTTTAACGTGGGAGCAAGAAAGAGTCATCAATTTGCTTCCAGAAATACCTCCCGGTTAAAATTGCTTCCTTCCTCCACATGTTTGAAGGGGAAATTGGCGGAGCTTGTTGTAAGCATAAATCGTAATACTCACTATCCCGGGAGAAAACTTTTATCCACCTTCTTAGGAAGCCAATTCTTCACATATAAAATTGTGGAAAATAATTCAAATTAAATATACAGAAACATTAATTTTGCATAAATTTTTATAGACGTACAAATGTAGACATTAAAGCTTCCGGCTCCTCACTATTCACACACAAGGAATGTGAACTTACGTATACAATTAAGTAAATTTCAATGAAGCCGCAGAGTTTGCAAATAAACATATTTTTAAAATTCAATTATCCTAAGTTCAGAACAATTCCTAGAAGCATTCTTTTCCATTTGAACTGACACGCTAATGCTTTGACACTACCCCGAATCTAAGTGGATTGTTTGAGGTCATCGTTTATCGCGTCAAAATCAGGAAACTTACAAGTCTTCGAAGTACGTAAATGTCGAGGTCATCTTAATGAAACACAGAAAATATCTGAGCATAGAAAACGGGAGTCGCCATTTCAATTATGAAGCTACTACGGCAAAATAGTCATAATATCCTCAATTTCGTTTACATATTGTGTTCTTTCGAACGTGCTCCGTGTCTCTCAGTAGCCAACATTAACGCAATCGTTCAAACTAAAAATACAGTTTAGGATGAAGTTCACATCTCCATGTATTTATTTGTAAAAAATCATAGGTTAGTATTATTCGCAATGAAAATGTAGTTTTATTGAATATGAAATAACTGCTTGGTAACATCCTTTTTTGGAACGATAAATGCTTTGAAATTTCAGCTGAAGGCAAGTTTAAATACAGATAAATAAATGGAAAAAATCTCCCATTCTGATATTAAAATTGGTATTTCTTAGAGCGATGTCTGTGTCAACACCAAGAATTGCTGTAGTTATGCTTCTTATCCCCCCCCCTGCCACTCCTTTCAGCTTTTTCTATTTTTATTTTTTCTGCAAGTAAATACATAGGTAGTTATTTGAACTTTACATATGTAATTTTTATTACTAACTCACTAACTTGTAATAAACTTTCATATTATACAATGGGGAGGTTGCCCACTATGGGTCCTCTAATCTGGTTCTATGTTAGCGAATTTGATTTGAAAGATATGGAAAGGGTATTTATTTTGAATTCTGATTTTATGGGTTGGAATTTTTTGCGAGTCTTAATTCGGTGAGTGCTGGGATTTGGTGTATGTTTTGATAGTAGTTTATAGCAATGAATGTGTTGTGATGATCTAATGATACAATGTTCAATTCCTTGCGGAGTTGATTATTTGTAATGAACCATGGTGCGTTAGTTGTGGTTCTCAGGAATTGGTTTTGTATTACTTGGATTGCAGAATATTTGTTTTGGCGCGTTAATCCATATGGGACAGGCGTAAGTGATTACAGGTCTTATTATGGTTTTGAATATTTCTATGGCGTTATTTTGCTGTAGTGAACTGTGTCTGTTTATTATTGATTTTAACTGATGTAGTTTTGGCTTGGTTTGCATTATATTTGTTTCAATATAATCGCGCCAATTTAATTTTGAATCGAGATACAATCCTAGGTTTTAATTGTTTTGCTGGGAGGGTACCATTCTATTGAGATGTTGTTAATTGTTAGCGGAGAGGGGGGAGTATATGGTCTAAGTGAGAATATTTTTGCTGCTGTTTTGGTGGGGTTTAGCTGAATTTTATATTTCGCGGCCCAGCTATCAAGTGTGTGTAGATATAATTGTGTTTTTACTCTTAACTCTGCTAGTGAGTTGCCAAAAATGTAAATTCCCGTGTCGTCCGCGAATTGTGCTGGATGGATGTTTTTTGATTTGGGAATGTCTGCTATTTACAGATTAAACAACGTTGGTGATAAGGGGAATTCTTGAGGTAATCCTGCTTTGATACATCGGGGGTTAGAGAGGTGGCTGTTGACATTGACGAGAAGGTTCTACTGCTTAAAAATTTGTAAACGATTGTATATAGATAATAAGGTGTCCTATTTCAGCAGTTTAAAACTGAGAGCTTGTTGCCATGTATGATCAAATGCCAGTGCTACGTCTAAAAAGATTACTATGATATAGTGTTTTGAGTAAAAGGCTAAGTAGATGTGTTCTGATAGTCTTAACAGTTGATGTTGCGTAGATATTTTCTCTGTGAAACCATACTGTACTTTTGGGATTAAGTTGGTTACTTTTAGATGATGTTTAAGTCTACGTAGAATTATTTTTCAAAAATGTTTGAGAGAAAGTTACCAAGCTAATAGGGCAATAGCTATTTATCTCTGTTGCATTCTTTTGGTTTGGCTATGGAATTACTGTGCATGTTTCCATGGAAATAGCCAGTTCTACACGAGTTAAATATATTATTTAAGTAGGCTATTGCAGATATGGTTAGGTTTTTATTGCCATGTTAGTGATGTTGTCATGTCCTGGTGCTTTTTATTGGGAAAGATTCTAATATTTTTTAATTCTGTGGAGAAGAGTAATGTATATTATGGTGTGGGCCGTATGGGTATGTTTTTCTACTTTCTTCAATAATTTTGTTACGTTCGGGTGAAGTTGGTTATCTTAACTGCGAATGTTGTGCGAAATATTTGCAGGTTCTGCTTTGTATTGGTGTGAGCGCTTTTCCAGTGGATGTATTTGTAAGGAATTGGTTTTCCCTTCTTTAGAATTTTCCTTGTGAATTGCCTTGTAGAGTTATTGCTACTGCTTAATGAGTTTATGAAATTGTGGAATTTATGATTATTGTGGATTTTTATAAGTCTTTTAACAATATTGATGATTACATTAAGTTCTTTCTTTATTTGAGGTGTTCTGAGTTAATACCACAGTCTTCTCGTTTTATTTTTAATTTGTATTGCATATATAATGTCGGGAGGAAGTTTGTTATGATTTCTTTGTGTTTTGTTGTCAGTAGTGGGAGATTGTGCTTCTAATATAGATTTTTTGACAAGGTCGATTAATGTTGTTACGGACTGATCTATTTCGAGAGGATTGTTTAAGATTTTTATTCTGGGTATTGATTGTTTGATTATCTCTGCAAACGTTTTCCACTTTATTTTAAGTGTATTTGGTGATGGTCTTGGGCCATGTTGTGGTGTTAGTAGTTCTGATAAAACATGAACAGATATGTGATCAGAATATAATTCAAATATTACTGATGAGAATAAAGTTATTGTTGGTATTGGTTATTTCAATGTCTAGTATATCAGATTGCATGTTCGATCTAGTGGAAAAAACGTTGGTTCACTGGGGATATTATTTTAAGATTGTGGTTCTTTATTATCTGTGTTAACATTTTACCGTAATTGATTTTTATTTTGGCATCCCCAGTTTGGGTGTTTGGCGCTGATATCTCCAAAGAGCCTAACTTTTTCTATTGGGTTGAATAAATGTTGTATGTTAGTGTTGGCTATTTTGATAGTTGGAGGTTTGTAAGCAGATATTACTTTCCATACGTAATTGTTAAAGATTACGTATATTGCTAGGGTTTCCAATCCCGGTGTGTTTGGAGGTATTGTTCAATTATGTTGGTAATTAGATTTTACTGCGATGAGACACCGCCTCCTTTGGTTCCTTGCGTGTCTGTCCTGTATATTGTGCAATTAGGAATATTTAGTTTGTTGGTTTTGTTTAAGTGTTTCAGGTAATACTATCTATGTTGACATTATAGTGATGTAAAAGTGAATTAGTTCAGTTCTTTCATTTGTGATAGAGTTGACGTTCCATTTTAGTAAGACTATTTTACTATTATTGATTTTATTATTATTATTATATGATTAATAATATAATTATTACTATTATTTTCCATGGTTGTTGTATAAACATTCCGCCACCGAGCTTTGAATCGTACTAATAATTGATGGTATTAATGAATTTATGAAATTGATGATACAAGTTGTGATGGAATTGATGATTGTGGAGGATCGGTATGTAGAGCTATTATTATTTCCGTTCAGGTATTTTGTCGAGGTGGTGAAGGAAGGATTTGAGTCGGAGATATGAGGAAATTCTCTGGTGGGTTGGTCTGCGGTGGACCTTGGAAGTGGATTAGCGACTGATTGGGAGGGTGGAGAGACAGAAGTTGCCAGTATTTCTATTAATTTTGTTTATAGCCTTGTTTTTTCTGTCTGTTACTTCCTTGTAGTGACTACAAGTTGAGTTTCTTACATCAGCCTTGTAGGCTACCGAGACAGTTCGCACACACGGATTTTCATTTTCTTATGACACTGCACTGAATAGTGGTTCCCGGCCCAAAAGCACACATGATTTGGTAGTTACAATTAATTTTGTATGTCCGTAGTCAAACACCTTGACATTGAATAGGACCATTGTATTTTTTCCTTTTTCTGTAATCACTCGATGGTTGCATATTTGGTTTTATTTGTTATATAGTTTCGTGTGTTTCGTGTCGTTGAATTTGGCTCCGACAATTGCTATTTGATTGCCTTCTTTTGCAGTCTAGTGATATTTAACACTGAAGGTGACGCTGTTTAAGGTCTGCAAAATTTTTCTGTTCAGATATAGATTGATAAAATGTTTTTGACAAAACGGAAAAATTTTTGTTGGGGTCCTTGTATGATGGAATTTCCGTTGTGTTTTGGAGGTACTTTATTATTTTCAAAAGTCTGGGGTTTTGCACTGATGTTTATTTTATTGTACTTTACATCTTTATGAAATTTTGGTAGCATTGGTTCTGAGTTCTATTATAAATTGATTGAGTTACTTATTTCTACATAGATAGGAGGATTTTTTTTTTTATTGGGTTTGTTTCACCAAGTAACATTTGCATATTTAAAACGTTTTTCCTCGAGATGTTCGGGAAATCTGTTTCCATTGGAACTCCATAAATGTATTATATATCACTAGTTGGTTTATACTGTCTGCATTGGATCGGAATTGAATCCTTTTGTATCTTGAGGTTTGTGTTGTCACTGACAGACCTCTTTTTGCGTTTCTTCCGTGTCAGATCAGGGTTCTGCCCTTGTAGAGCTGGATGTTGGCCGCCGCGCTGTCCTCGTTCCGTTGCTGGGTCGCCGGTTTGATAATTTTTCTTCTTCTGATGGTGTATTTTGATTCCCAAAAATTCTCTCCCTGTTATTTCATCCGAAATCAAATTGAGGGGTTTTTAAGGCCTGGTTTATTGCCCGGCTGGTTGATGGGTCCACATCTTACGCCACTCACTTTCACTGCTCGCACTCAACGGACTACTGTGGTCGCACTGGACGGACGCCTTTGTTCGACCGCTGCTGAGCGAGACGACCTCTCTGTCTCTCCTCTCCACACAACAGTTTTGACACCGCAAAGGCCACCTTCCCCGAAGACGTTATTAGAATGAATTTTCTAATAACGATCTGGCTCGAATAGAG
Source organism: Teleogryllus oceanicus (assembly GCA_964035755.1). Classification (NCBI taxonomy): domain Eukaryota; kingdom Metazoa; phylum Arthropoda; class Insecta; order Orthoptera; family Gryllidae; genus Teleogryllus; species Teleogryllus oceanicus. The sequence continues at coordinate 6,679 of CAXIVR010001109.1, forward strand.
ATTCCACGATTTTGAAAATAATTCTTAATAAATTTTGGGGTTAATTTAGTTGAAGCCTCTGGGGACATTTTCAATTTTTTCTTCAAAACGGCTCCAAATTTTTCGACATACATATGTAATTACTGTCGAACATCCGCCACCGTCGGTACTCGAACTCTACGACCTCCCGGTCAGTGAGGCTACGGGAAAACTAGAACGATGCCACTGAGCTATCGCAACCTCTACAAACTGTCTAAAAACATAGTAAGTCTTATTTCCATTACAAAGTTTTAATTTTTAATATTACAAATATTCAACTGTTCATATTATTCGTCGCATTGTAAATATAACTTAATATTTCCTGCTTGACTCCTGCGTTACAAATCGGGCAAATTGTTTAATTGAACAGGTTATATAAATGGTTTAAGAGAATAGTTTAAAAACCATGAGAGTTAATAACAATTTTCTAAAAGCGATTTAACTAAATTCTCTAAAAACCGAGTCTCCTGGATTTTTAAACAGCCCTTCTTCTGAACATTTTGTTTCTTAAAATATGTCAAAATGGCTCTCAAGTTTGGGTAAGACTGTGATTCTCTAATTGCAAACTTCTTTGGCTTATTTCTGGAATTTGCTATTGTATGACACAATGATATTCCTCTAAAACTGAGAAATGTACCGAAACGAATGCTTCTTATTCTGGCAGCTTTCTGTGTACTATTCGTTACTTATGTGAATGTGGTCTGAAGAATGCACTGCGTTAGACGAAAGATAATTAATCACATTTCTTTCTTAATGCAATCTGCTCTTCAATATTATACTTTCAAATCATCACATGTGCAGGTTTCTTGAAATATTTCTTCTATTCATAATTTGGAGTTATATGGTGACTACATTCATGTTTTCGATCACCACCAATATATATCTGGAGCAATAGTTTTTAAATATTAAATTTTCAAATACATTTCATTACAAACATATTATCTGAATTTTGTTTTGTGATTTTTCTAAAGAAATTGCCGGCGTCAAGAACATGGTAAGTTTCAAAACACAACATAATCACTTCCTCATAGACAGTATCGTAGCGCAATTGGTTAGGTGGCTCCTTGTCGTCTTGAAGATCTTGGGTTTAAATCCTACCCTGCACTACTTACTTTTTATGTTGTACATTTTTGTATCTATTTGGCAAATGGCTTTGAAATAAATTGTAGACGTGGAATTTTATGTATCCTTTTGCTTTTCAATAGTTATATATTTTCTTGTCTCCCAGCCATCGTTTCGTTAAGGTTTATTAGAAGAATGAAGTGTTAGTAGTGTAAAAGTTGTAATACATTACGTAACCGTTCCCAATAAAACAAGAAAATAAGTCCAGTTTTCTATTCTTTGAATTGGTAGTCAGATGAACAGAAAGAATAACTGTGTCATTTGTAGGTGTTTTTCTAATCAAATGTTTTGAAAATCAGTGATTACCAGCTGCCTGGAACTCTTATTTTCCGACAGAAAGCTGAACGGATATCCAGTCTGGCAGGTGTGCTTTTTGTTATCCTTGCTCGAGGCGATAAGCGAGCAAGTGGCAACAACTCAGGATCTGGCATCAGGGCATTGATCATAGGAGGCCTGTGGCGCTGCTTGCCCTTTAACATGAGGATGGATTCTTCATAGTAGCGAAGAAAGTATGAATTATGTAGGCTTTGCACGCGTCGGTCATAAATCACGTCCGACCGCGCCTGTGTCTGCGTGAATTTTGACATTTGCTAACACGTTAGGAACGTGTTTAAAATGTGTTCCTTCAAGTTTCTGTGCAAAATTGGCTGTATTTTGATCTGTACGAGAATTTGTAAACGTGTTTTAAATGAAACATCTCACAAAACAATATGAATATCTTCATCAATTTAACATGAATAAAATAAGATATTTATCAAACAGAAACACGAATTACAAAGACAGAATATTCACAAAGGTTTGAGGCCATAGACCAAACTTGTGCATCAATCAAGTGACCAGTAATGAAAATAGGTTGGACATCTATGAGCTAAATATTTTATATTTAGTGCCCTCCTCGTCACTAATCTGGTCACTCTAGAACGCCACTGGATCATAGCTACCCTAAAACAGTAGAAAGCAAATCCATTCACTTCTTAAATTCCCTGACATTTCACTGATCACATATGACTCTGTAGGTCATATTGGTCAGTTCTGAGATTAAAGTAGTAAATACAGTTTGTCTATTAAGAAAATATCAAACATGCACTTCTGAGAGGAACGAAGTGTAATAGATCCTGCGATTACCTCAGCGTTGGTAAATCTATGCTCAAAGACTAAAGACAATTATCAAATCAAATGAAATTCATACCAGTATTAAATAACTTAAAATCGTTTGTTAAACAGGCGTGTACGAAGACTTTTAAGCATACAAAACGGCTATTTTATTTGTTTCTAAATAACCAGTTTAGTAACATTTCGAATTTTTGTAAAATAAGGAATAAAAAGAGTATTTTAATTTCTATACTGATATCTTTATTATTTCAGACACATTGTTCGTATTATGTAATAGAAGTTTCTGCCATAGTTTTCTAGGTGTACGCAAGGCCGTCCTTTGGCCTTTGGCAGGAGGCCAATTTCAGACGAGGCCTAGATGATTGAATTAAAATACAACAGGACCCCCAATATTTTTATTACATTCTTCAAGCTCATAAATATTGAAAGACAATTTTTATCATTTTTATTGTTTAAATAGCTTTTTAAATATATTAGGATTATTGATAAAAGTGATCAAGTTCAAAATTGGTTGTTTGGGATAAAATGCATTTATAGTTTCTAATCCTTCCAAACATCAGTGTACTGTTTTAGATGTATAAGTATTTATTTTGATGCCACATGTTCTCTATTATTATCGTTTTAACATTAGTTTAATTTTTGGTTGATCAATTGATCATTTTTTGTAGAATTGGGGACATGGTCACCTCTACCAAGGAATCGACCAAATATTTATTAATTTCATAATTTATTACATTTAGATTAACATCGGAATAATTACAAATACGTAGAAATTATAAAACAATTATATAAATAATAATATTGCATGCCCTAGACGTTTAAAAATCTGGAACCAAGATGTGCGGAGAAATACGAATCTAATGTCAGATGTGCGTGAGAATATGAGTAAGAATAGTCTTATGTATTTGGGAAAAAAATACCAGTTTAGAAAAGGAAATTTAAAAACTCATCCTGTAACGTGAGCATGGTAGTGGACGGTTAAGTTAAGACGGTTAAGAGCCAGTCCACCTAAAGTTTCTATTTTAATTTACGTCACATCGACATCTATGGTCTCTAGTGACTATATAGAAAAAACATGCCTAAAGAAAATAATACAGAAAACAGATGTTGAGAAAGTTAAAATGTTCTTGAAGTTAAATTTTATTTAAATTTGTATGAGAAGGAGGTTCCTTGCGCATTAGTGCTCATCATGTCGATATGGACATGGTTTAGGAAATTTTATTTAATTATTATAGTGAATTGGTACTGGACAGTTGCTTATGTTGAGGACTACGTTTGAAAGAAACGTTTGTTACGTAGAACAGAGTACATTTTATAGTTGGCGATTAATCACGGTTCGAAATAACAAATTAATAGTCAACGAAAGAAAACTGTTTTAATGCAGTTTTCCATTTCAAATAAACAATTCATTGCTCCATTGAAAATGAAGGTGTACAATTCACTGATGTTAAGCAACAACATTTTAGGCTTCTCAATTCAGTCGAAACCTTAAATGGAACACAAAATTAAGTTCATTATGCTACGCGTTCAGAATTCTTGCAAATTCAGTCAGCCTTCATACTGCTCGTTGTGTATATTTCGCGAATGTTCATTCCCGCCTGAGATATGGCATAATGTTCTGGGAAATACAACTTATAGCTCCCAGACATTTAGATTACAAAAACAGATTGTACGAATAATAACAAATCCCACCCACGTAATTCGTGTAAGCCTCTCTTCATTAATATAGAGTTTACCATTACCTTATCTTTATTTACAGATCAGTGGTTTTTGTCAAAAAATGACTTGATTAAGGGTGGGAATATATTTTCAGAAACTGCCGATGTCTATTACTATAACACTCAACGTAGAAATCATTTCATCAGGTGACAGTATCAACAGCTCATTACAAAAAATTCACATTCAATACATATACATTATTTACAACACTTTGCCTGATGACATTAAACGATTAAATTCGATAGAAAGTTTAAATCAAAGTGAAATCATTTCTGTTGCATAACTGTTTCTATACAATTATACAGACTATACTGAGCATCACAAGAAAAGTAGTATTAATATAAACAATTATACATAATCCATTATTTAACATTTGAACTGTATAAATGTGTATAA
>CAXIVR010001110.1:0-12647 GCA_964035755.1 Teleogryllus oceanicus
CCCCAATCCTAGGGCAATCGTCCTTCCCGATGAAAAATAAATGCGCTGGCAGCCTTTTAAATTTACGCCCTAATTCAAATACTTCGAAATTTTACAGTTTCCTTTTTTTAATGGGGCTGTTATACGTAGAGTGTAAAATACGTAGGGAAGATGTTTTAAAATCACTATTTTTTAAAGAAGATATGCCTTACTTTAAAGATTTTAAAATTTCAGACATCAAATTTTTATGTATCTCTGAATATCATAGTCTTTATTGAAGTTAAAAAAAGCAAAATATCATTTTTTTTAAAGGGGATCCCCCACGTATTTTTTGGGCCCTTGAAATAGAACGTTTGAAAGCAAAAAATATGCTTTATTTTTATCAAAGTATTACCTAAAATTACATTTTTTTAATTTTTTAGTAAAAGGGCATCACATAATACATTTTTAGAATTTCTTTACAAAATTTTTGTAATCACTAAATGTTATTTTATACGCTCCAATATATAAGAAATTTTGGGATGGAGAATGGACAATGAGAAAAGGTGATGATATTTCACAACACAAACCACCCCACACACACACAGACACAGAATATATATATATATATAAAATTATATATATATATATATATATATATATATATATAAAAACACTTTAAAGCCCCAATTAGCCTATAGACAGAAATCTTTTTTCCCTGATTTTTTAATTTTTCAGAATATAAATTTCACCCACTTTAGAGAAATTGAAGTTCCCTCTAAAAAGGGGGGTTGATCCGGGGTTTGGGTAATTTCCCTTTTGGGTTTTTTAATGATTCATTATTTCCGATTTATGTTTATAGTTGGGTTTCATATAAAAACTGAATTATTTCGTTCAATGTTAAATGAGAAAAAGTTACCTGATAATTTATTGGCGTGGAATTGTTTTTTTTTTTGCATTTCAAGTCTTCAAACAGGTTTGTGTGCTATTGAGATGGGGTAAGAATTTTCTTAAAGGAGTGTTCTTTAAAATAAATTTTTAAAAAGGGGGGAGGTATATAAAAGGGAGGGGAAACGACAGCGGGGGCGCAACTAGACCGAGAGCGAGGGTCGGGAAGGCCTGCGAACGTAGCACGTTGATCGGGAGGAGGGGGAGACGTCCGACCACTTGGGAAAAAAAGTTGGGAAAAAAAATTGGTTTTATAAAATTAAATTTTAGAGTGAAAATGAATAATCAGTTACTTTAAAGAGAGTAATTGAGAGATTTTATACAGGGGCTTTTAATAAAATTTTTTCCCGATCAATTTTTTTGGGGCCCTATATTTATTTCTGAACATCATGAACGTAACGGGACCGGGGCTTTAGTAAAACAAGGATTTGTTCATGGAGCGATTCTTTTAAGAAAAATGAATCAGGGAATAAAGGGGGAAACCGGCCCCCCTAAAACCGGGGTTTACCAAAAAATGGAATTTCAGAGAAAAATAAATTTCCTTCACGTGAAATCGAAATTCATCAATTTTATTTTATTCCCACGAAATTCATTAGTAAAATATTCAGCAATTAAAGGTTCATCAAAAAGTTAAAATGTAATTAGAATTACAGCGGGAGGTTTTTCGATTTGACATCTGGTCGATACTACTTTTCCATTTTTTATCGTACAGAATTTCCCCCTCCCAAAAAAAACCCAAAACGATAAAGAAATACCAACGGCCCAAAGCCAAATTCTTGTCCCCAACATGGCTGCCGGGAAAACGTTTCTTTTTGAACTCAATTTATTCCCGGTGGGTATAGTATATTTTTCCCAAAATGTCTTTGGTTCAAATATTTTAGTAATTGGAGGTAATTGAACCTGAACGTCCTCTTCCAGGGGTCCGGAAACATCGGCGGGGGACGAAGATCCGTTTGATTTTGTGGGTCTTCGTCCGAAATCAGTTGAGAGCGGCCATCTGACGGGGGAACCAAAATGTAGTGGTTTTGAGCGTGCCCCCGCAAATTTTTTAAACAGAATCGGGAACCCATATTTCGGCCGATTTTGCAAATCGGCATTTATAAAAAAGTCAGATTTCGCTCGCGGTCGTCCGGGAGCGAGCGACGATATTTTGGCTGCACTTGACCGCAGCCCATGCGCCGAGGCGGGGGGGTACCGCCCATCCCCGACAGGGGGGGTCGAGGGTGCAGCCCCAGACAAAAAACCGAAGCGCCGGGAGGCACCCCTGAGACCGTAGAGCTACCTTTTGGGCCCTTTTCGCCTCACCGGGGGAACCCACGGAACAGAGTATAGAAAAAGGGCAGGAACGCACTCTTTTAATGGGCCGATTGCCATGAGGGCGAATCCTCCTACCTTTTCCCCCTGAATCAGTGAAAAAACCCCTGATTGAAGTGATATTCACCGATTGTAGAAAATCTGCCAACAATAGTGAATTGAATGAACGAATGGAAAAAAGGGTCCACTTTTAATCAGTGAAACTTACTATTTAATCAGTGAAAATTCACTTTTTTAATCAGTGAAATTTCACCATTTGAATCGGAAATCTGTGACAACTAATTGAACCAGTAATTATTTGTGTTTAATCAGTGAAAAAGGTTTTACTTTTTTAAAGGAAGTATCACATCGCTTTTCCAGTACTGAATGCACAAACCAAAAATCCCATACTGAGAAATCACTGATTGCTTTAAACAAATCCTTCAAAACATAAAATTTGATAAATACAAACAATAAATATAATAATAATAATTTATAATATAAAATTTAAAAAATATGAAAAAATTTTGGACTGTATTTAAGTTTTTTTTCCCTTTGATATCTCAATAGTGGTTTTTTGGTTTTGGCGGGTTAATATAGTACAGGGAAAAGTTACATATAGTATAAAGAAATGTTAATTAGGCAAAAATTTTTTGGGAAAAATTTTAAAGGGAAAATGATCTTCTTGAACAGCACTGTAAATATTAATTACAAAAAAAAATACAATAAAAAATATACACATTTTTGGCAAAGATATTGAGTCAATATTTTAACTCAAAAAAAAATTAAAAATTAGATAATAACAGATCTGTATTCTATTTCAAAAGGAGCAATCCATATTTTGTTCATTTATTGTTTTCCCAACATTATCAAAAAAAAAAATTTCCCCATGATAGGGTTTTGGTTTTTTCCAACCTTATTACCCTTTTGGGGTAGGAGAGTTTTTTACATCATTTACTTACAAACAATTGGCTTTTCAAATGAAAGGAATACTGCAAAAGATATTTTGGGAATTAAGGTAATTTTAAAGGAAGATACGTTTTAAATGAGATAAGAGAAAAAAGTCTTTATTTAAACCAAAAAAAAAACATAAACAAAGAAAAAACCCCTTTCGGGAATTTTTAAAAACTAAATTGGAAAAAAAATTGGCCTGCAGTTAAACCCATTTTATGTACATATTATTGAAAATTTTCGGTGACAATACAAAAAATTTTCTGAAAAGGAAGAGGGGAAAAAAAGTAGGAAAGAAAGGACTTTTTAAAATTTAAATATACAAAAATACATTTCAATGGTTTTTTAGGGAATTTTACAAAAAAAATAAATAAAGGACATTAAATTGTCAATATTTTTAAAGTAAAAATACAAAAAAACTTTTGGGATTATTAAAGGATTTGGAAAGTTTTAGGGCAACTTAATCAGCTTCCTCTGCTAATTATAATTTTCAAAATTAAAATCAGCAGCATTCCCAAGCTAAAAATTTGGGAAATTTTAACAGCACTGCATGCCCTTGTTTCTATGTACTTTGTATAAATTTTTGTATATATACACATATATGTGTATAAAAAAAAAACAAAGACTATTTGTATTGTTTCCAAAAATTTTCTGAATCTGCCATCCCACTCAACAAATGACTGAAAACCTGAAAAAAAGGGGAAACCTGGCTTCTGATTTCAAAGACAGAAAAAAATTGATGAATGAGGGTTTTATCAAGAAGTGCAAGTTCTAAGCTTTTAAATTTCCACTTGAGGAAAAAATTTTAAATCCCCAGATGAACCCCAAAACAAAACCCTTTCAAAAAGGAGCTAATTACAACACAAATTTTTGGGAAGGAAAAAATATTTTAAAAAAAAGAAGACTTTTCTAAAAGTCGGGATTTCTTTATCGGGAAATCAAAAAAGTAAAATTTTGATAAAGAGGAAAATTTGCAAAATTTACAACTACTTCATAGAAGAGATTACAGAGGTTGAAAAGAGATTACAAAGAAGTTGAAAATGCCCCCAGAAATTTAAAAGAAAAATTGAGAAATTTTTTAGAAGATAAGCAAAAAATATCTGAAGAAAAAATTTTGAAAAAAATTTAATGATTTTATTATCACTAGAATCAAAAAGGGAAAACAATTGGGAACGATGCATAAAAGAAATGGAGTTGTATTTAAAAAGGGAAAAAATGGGGAAAATTAAGCCAGTGGCATTTTTTTAAAAAATTTGGGAGGGCTAAAAAGGGAAAAAGAAAGCAATTTCCCTTTTGAGTGCTTGGCAATAAAAGAGGTTGTGATATTTTGGGGCACCTTTTTGGGCTACTTGAAGAAAATTTTTTGGTGCCCCCAATCAAAAACCCTTTAAAAATTTAAATAAAAAGGCAAGAACACATTAAAAATTTTGGGATTTGACACCCTTTTTTTCCCAAAAAATTTTTTGGTTAAATATAATCCGGGAAAAATTAAAAACTAAGGGGAATTTTAAACAGGCATCCAGTTCTAGAGCCTGAAAAAACTCAGATGACATTTTAAAAAATTGAAAACCCCGGGAAATTAGAAAAATAAAAAAGGATCAAAAAAGAAAAGAACTACAAAAAAACAAAAAAAACTAATATTCTAAAATAAAATTTTTATTATAAAAAGGAAAAGAAGAAAAAAACCTCATTATCAGAAAAATTTTAAAAATATTACTAAAATATGACACAATTTTTTGTTACCTGGGTTTTAGATGAAAAAATAAAGTACCATTTTTACAGCGAAACTATAAACATAAACATAGAGAAGATTTGTAAAACTAATGACACCCCTTTAAAGAATAAATCATAAGAAAAAAAAATTTTGGATTAATGTAAACCCCAAAATCAACGACTTTCAAGATAGTTTCATAGATACCATCAGGGGTTTTACGGAGGACCCCGGTCAACAAAAAAAAAACCTACACCTACTGGTCGACTTTTCACAAGATATGCTTATATTTTAAAAAAAAAATTAAAACGTGATGTTTTGGGGAAACCAATTTGGGAGGAATAAAACCATGATGTCCAAAATGGTCCCAACAGATCAATATCCGGGAAAAATTTCAAAAAAATTTAAAAAACCCCAAATAAAAAAAAAATTAAAATAGTTTTTTAAATGCCATAGAAAAACCCAAGGGTCCAATAAAAGAAAAACCAGATTTTGGGGTGAAAAAAATAAGGTGATTATGAGGAAACTGAAAAAAAGTCCTATTGCTATGGACAACTAAAAAAAAAAAGCGGGAAGAAATATGAGAAAAATAAAAGGGACATAAGTCTCAAAAAAAATACTTTTTGAGGGTAAAACCAAAAAACCACCACATGAATTAAAAATAAAATGCAACCAAATAAGATTTTGAAAGAGAGAGGAAAAAAGCACTCAAGAATTTCAAAAACATAATGATAACAAAAATATTTTAATTAACAAGGACACAAAAAAAATTTAAAAAAGGAGATCTTGTAATAGAACATGAAAATCGCCTTTAATATAAGAAAAAGATGAATTTAGAATTCCAAAAATATATTGGGAAAAACTTAAACCAACCCCCAAGTCAATATCAGATACAAACAAAAGAACCCAAAATTTTTATGATATAACAAAACTTAACTCCAATGGTAGAAGGTTTTTAAATTTAAAATTGCAGAAGCAACCCCCTTTTTCCAGGGGGAGGGTTTATTAAGGAAAAACCCAAAAATGGTTTTTATTTTAAATTAAAACCAAGGATATAATCAATATACTGCAAAAAAAGAAAAATTCTAATGTTGGAGCCCAAAATTTTTTGTAAATATTAATTTAAAAAAAGTCAAATGCTGCCATGGGGGGGAATATTTCATTATTAAAAAGGGGAGATGTTAAAAACCCGCCATCACCCTGAAAAAAATACAAGAATAGTTTTTCATCCCACCCATATCAAATATTGCTGGGAATTTTTCTTGAATTTTTTTTCCTTTTCCAACCTCCAAAGCAAATTAGAGTCCCCAAAACAGAAACATAGATAGGGCAAAAGTTATTTAGGGAAAAAAAGGGTTTCTTTTTTTTTCAGATTACAACAAAATCATACTAACTGGCAGGGAAATTAAGGGGGGTCTGGTTTGGGGGCCTCAGGGGAAAATGGCTTTGATGTAAAACCCTCTGCACTCCCTCCACTTGCCAAACTAGCCTCAACCCTGTAAATGAGTTATAATGTGTTTAGTGACTAAGGAAAGGGGGGGGAACACTGGGCAAAAAAAATGAGTATTACAGTAGTCTTTGGGAAATTAAAAAACCTATAAAATATTCAAAAGTGTTAGAGTCCCCCCTTAGCTCCAGCACTTTTCACACTTTCTTCAAAATCCACCCTGGACTGGTGTCATTAAAAAAATTGGAAAACCAAAGAAAGAGTTAATATTTTCGGGAAAGCCCGGCCCTTTCTATGGTGTAACGAGAGCATTTTGGGCTTTTTTAAAACCCATAAACGAAATTATCCATTGCACGTCAGATATTTCACACTTTTATCACCAAACAGATTTAAAAATTTAAGTTGCATAAGAAGTTTCCCCAAATTAATAATAAAACAAAACGTGGTAATTTAAACACATGTTCATAACCCCATTTTTATATGGCTAAATGATCACCATAAAAAAAAACGGGCCCCACAGTTATCCAAAACGAGTCCAGAAAAACGAAAAAACTTACCCAACGCAATTAAAACAATCTTCAGACACAGGTCAGTTTTTCACAGGAAACCCCTATTTTACTTTGTTCCGCCGTGGGATTTCCTTTACACACAAAACCACGTGGGAAAAACCGAAACGGTTTGGAACGGGGGGCGGGCCCACGGGGGGCACACCACCGACAACCGGAATGCTGGCGGGCATTATGAAAAGGTTCACATATTCACTGGGTTGTCAGCGAAATCCCCATTTTTTTCTGAAGATACAGGGCTTTCGGTTTTAATTGGGGTTGAATCAGCGACAACCCCAATTTATTTGGGTTCAAAAGTATGATAACGGGGATGTCCGGGGGAGGGCATATTTTAAAAAAGGGGGCCCCCGTTGGACCCCCCGGGGGGAAAACGGGACGCAGGCCGTTTCCCGCCGTCTTGGTCTCCTTTTTGGAAAAAATGAGTTAAATAACGCTTGATGGAGACCCGAAGACAGAGGGGGGTGCATGGGGTTTTCGGTGTGAAGGGTCGCCGCCGCCCCCAGGCGCCCCAGCGAGCGGGGGATTCCGGGAAATTTAATTGGCGGGGCAAGGGCGGGGGATGCGCCTCTGGGCCCCCGGCCCCGACTCCCCGTGACGGCCACGCGATTACCTGCGGGGGCCCCCCGCCCGGCCCCGTCTCACGCCACGTCACGCACCGGGGCGCATTCCATTGGGTGCTCAATGCCGATCCTCCATCGCTTTCCCTTTCCGCGCGATTAACCAGCGTTTTTGGCGCGCCAACCGCCACGGCCCTTAGTCCCGTTTGTTTTACTTCGGGGGGTGGCGGGGCCCCCCGCGCTGTTACGTGGGAGCCGTTAAAACACGTGAGTTTTTCCCCCAGGTATCATGCCAGCGAATCACCGCCCAAATTGGGACAAGCTCTAGGACCCCTCTGGGGCCCCGACATTTGGGAACGGGTGCAAGAAAGTGTAAGGGGAGAGGGTGGACAAGGAAGAGGAAGGAAAAATCGAGTTGGGGCCGTGGGGCCCTTTTTTGGGAAACGGCCTTTACATTCACCTGGATTTTAGGGAGAAACCCCGAAACCAACGATCAAAGCAGCAAAGGGGAGAATCCAGACAGAGGCTGAATTGACCTAGCAAAAAAGGGTGTCAAAAATTCCCAAATTTCCCGGGCATCTCGCAATTTGTCCACCCCTTTTTCCTTCCCTTCACACCCAGAACAAAACAAAAAAAAAAAAACAACACACACACACACACACACACACACACACACACAAAATATATATATATATATATATATATATATATATATATATATTGTAATGATCTGTGGGGACGAGCCCCCAAAAAGGCCCTGGAACTTTATGTTTGGGGGAGAAATTAAAAGAAAAAGAAAAATAGACAAAAGCTGAACCAAATTAAAAGCGTGATACAAGAAAGCATAAGGGGGGAAATAGGCGTGATGAACGATGAACAGAACTTAAATTTAGAAACATTTTAAAGCAAAACCACGTTATTCGAGCCACGGGTTCCGTAAATATTATAAATGGTATAAATTGCATGTAACATGACGAAGACGGAAGACGAACTCATTGTTGTACTCCTGAAATATATAACAAGAAGAATTTTGTTGAATATCCAGTGAATGCCTGGGTGGATTTTGGCCAAACTTCCGGGAATTATGGGGAAAATATTTAGAGCAGGGCAAAATTAGTTACGGTGGGGGGAATTTATGAAAGACGCAAATGCCCGAAAACAGCAAAAATGTAAGAGTTTTTGAACATTTATTATGGTGATGGGCATATGTTTGGAAAAAAAACAGTCACTTGATTGTAGGGACCAACAAGTGAACTGGTTACAGACAGAATGAGTTCGGATCTGGGGATGATCACGCACGTTTTTATGTTGTGTTGAGTTTTGAGAAATTTCGCGGAAGTCGTGCAAAACGTTAATAAGCTATTTTGTTACATAGGAAGAATTGTTTAAACCGAGTGCATCGAAAATTTAGTTAAATTCAGTTAGAAATTCACGAAAAAAAAATCTGCATAGAAAATACTTACGCGAATTAGGTGTCAGGAAATAGAAGGTCGCCAAAGATATAGAAATAACGTTCAGGAAGACGCGATTAAGACAAAGAAAACAATAGTCGTGAATGCATTGCATGTCAAAAAAGGAAATCGAGGATCTGATGGCAGCTGAACGGGGAACCGCGTGCGTGAATAATGCACGTGACAACTACCAGCGACGGGCGCTGATGGAAGGTGACATCGCTGCAGAAAAGGAAGTGGCACGAATTGTGCAAAAACTGTATTTTTTGGTTTGTTTACGCTCCATTCAAAGGGTTCTGTCGAAGACCAAGTTATGCTATTAGGCTAGGATAATAAATAAGGTCACGAAGAATGCATTCTGATGGATGGATGAGATTTGTTTTCTTGTATTGTATTTTCAGTGTATGTTTATATGTCTTTCTTCCGGGGTGTTTATATATTTTGTGTTGTTATGTTTTGTGTTGGAGGGCAGATGTGTTACGAAAGGGATATCACTAAGAAAAGTCAAAATTAAATGCATGAGCATCCCAATGGCTCATAATTGCCGTGATTCCATGTTTTTTTTTTTGTAATGGTAAGAATGTTGACTCAGGCACGAACAAAGCGGACCCTTACTCAACCTGTATGGAGGAGCCGCGAACTACGACACGGTAAGGAACAGATAATAGTACGAGCTAGCAGAGGTACGGGCAATTGATAATGTGGCACTCAATTATAATTTAGGGCTAGGGCAGGGCAAGATAGTGGGCGTGAGCTTTTATAAGAGAGTAATTAAAAGCGGGATTATATATAATATATACAAATATTACATTGGCACCAGCGACGTGAGGCGTCGTGGTACCAGAGAGGTGGATTGTAAAGCAGAGTATATTACATTGACGCCCGACGTGAGGCGTCGTGGTAGCAGAGGGAGAGGGAGAATAAGAGAGGATATTACATTGGGCGCCCAACGTGTGGGCGGGGATTATATATATATACAAGGAGGAGGATATATTACTATATATATATATATATATATATATATATATATATATATATATATATATATATAAGTAAATGTTTCCTGTTTTCAAGGTATAATTGAAGCTTTGTGGTGCTTTTATCATTTCTTTGTGAGGCCTGCAAGTATCGTTTTTACTCAGGCGTATTTTACTAGAGAAATTGCAGAAAGGAAGAACACGTTTGAAACCATGTAAACGATGCAAATATGTTAAGGCATCACATGAAAGTTCTGTTTACTGTGTAATACGATGGTATATCATGAAATATGATTTTATGTACTTTTTACAAAAAGATTATTCCTGAATCCAATGGTCGAATAACTTTATTCAATCGCCGTAGTTCTTGTGCTAGCACTTTCGTCCTTCAATAAAGAGGTTATTAGAGATAATGTATATACACTTAGGAGTGATAGGACTACGAAATACAGAGTATAAAGTACATGAATTAGTTAATCAATTAAATGGTAGCTAGATTACGTTGAAAGTTTACATAGAACGTCAAGTGTATGGTCACTCACGCTACTCTGAAATCCTACTGAAAGTTTGTTTGAATGTGGTGGTAGTACAGCCGCCACAAGGTGCTCGAGGTTCTAACTACGAACACGATGTAGGACTTCAAGATACAAAATGATCATGACTTGCCAGGACGTCGTGTCGTGAAAGAAAATAGGTGTGTAGGCCTTACAGTGAACGAAATCATTCCAGTAAAGGTACAGAATGGACCAGAAGGTCGAAAAGAGTACTTCGCGATGTCGTGATGTGCTGCGGTGTCTGAAACGGAGAACGACTTCGCCCAGTCGTAACCAGGCGCGTATCTTGGAGTCGCACTAACACAGAGACCTGAACTCCTAGGAGCTACCATGCAGCAAATCCGTTGCAGAAGTTGCGGTAGGCGCCGCTCTGTTCTAAGTGGACTCGTGTAGGAGCGCAATCTGAGAAATAGCTCGCTCCCAGGACTATTGCAGTAACGTAATCCAGTGTCTGCAAACCTTGCGTGAGGCGCGGGCGTTGGAATAAGCAGGGCAGTGGGGCCAGGGGCGGAAACCGAAATGAAGATGAGCCTCAGGGAGGGCGGCTGCGTGGATGAATTGCGCCTCGCGCCAATCGGTGCAAAGCATGCATGCGCAGTAATCCATAGTCCCACTCCACCCGCATCCATTCGCATATTCGCCGCCGTCGTGGCGCGCGCGCGTCCGCCGCACGCGACCATCCACTTCCCCACTCCACCCCCACCGCACCCCGCTGCGCTTCAACGGCGCTCTCCCACGCGCGGCAGCGATCTCGGCGAGGGGGGAACTATTGCATTTTCAACTCGGCGGACCGGGAGCGGTAGCTCGGTGCATCAACTGATGCCACTGCAGCGCCTCTGACCGGGAGGTCCTAGGTTCGAGTCCTGACGGAGGCAGGATTTTCGACACTACCTTTTAGCCAGGTCGAATTCAGTCACGTCTGGAGGAGAATTCAGCGCCGGCTGCTCTTATCGGTAGTTTCCATGGTTTCTCCGATCAACACCAGGCGAATGCGAGCAGGCCCTACCAACGGGCCACGACGCGCGCGATCTGTCCTTCCCTTCCTTGTCCTCATCCTCTCCTTACAAACTCACTTACACTAACATGCACTACACTACCACATATTCCGGGAGACCGGTCGGGAATTTAGAGCTTGTCCCGGCTGGGGCGGTGGCTCGCTGGTGGGAGAGTCCTGGTTAGGGGGAAACCCCACTAGCTGACGGTAGGTCGGTGCCGGATCTCGCCATCCAGCGAGGGGAAAATCACCGCCATCTCCCGAGAAACTGGTGGGAGGGCAGAGTTTCCACCCCGGCTAGATTGCGAACAACTCGGCGGCTAATAGAGCAGGGGCAGCGCTGGCGTTCCCTCTGCAGCCACCCTAAACGGTAGGCCCTGCACTGGTAGTTCCTGTTCCGGCGCGGCGGTGGCAGATTTTCCACTCTGGCCACATTGCGAGGTCCAATTCACCCACTGGCTGGAGGGGAATTCTCTCGGCCAGCTCTGATTGGTTGTTTTACGTGCTTTCCCCGATTAATTCCACGCGAATGGTGGAGTATTATCCTCCCAAATTGTCCGTGCGCGATCTTTCTTTTCTCATTCTGTCTCCGTCCTCTCTACACATACACCTGTTGCACTACCATCCATGTCTGGAGCTTAGAGTTTGTCCCGGCAAACCGGCATCCTCCACAAGCCATCCGTGTGGATGGACGCCGGATTTCATCATCCAGTGGGGAGGAACGCCGCCATCTCCCGAAATAAAACATTTGCTACACTAACGCGACTATTGACTACAGCAGTTGGCGCGACCGGTAACTTGAACCGGACTTAGGTTGCTGATTTCCTGGGTTTTTCAAATACTGTGTGGTTATAATATCGACTTAGCGTAAGAGACAGAAGAACGAAAGTCCACTCTTAACGGCCGGCGTCCGTTAATGATTTAACACCGTTCGTTTAGAACAATCAAACAAATGAGTTGTAGCTAAAGATGGCGTGTGAGTACCTTATTTCAAGAAGTGTAATTTCTTTTTGAATGTTTGTTTTGTAAGAAGGTAGTACACAATGTATTGAAAGACACATGGCCGATATCACAAACAACAGATTCAGTGAGTTATTTGGTGTTTGGGAGTGGGAAGCCTTCGCGCGCGTTGGTGCCCCGAGCCGTTTCTTGTCCCTCGTGGCGCCGGCTGCGCACCTCCCTCCGGCGGGAGCGCTCCTGAGCTGCTTTCGCCCCATCAGGTGGCTCAGGCATCACCTGA
>CAXIVR010001112.1:0-27180 GCA_964035755.1 Teleogryllus oceanicus
TAACCACCTGCCCGCATTACTTTGCTCTGCCACTCCTCCTCAGTTCTCCCCATCTGCAGGACGTCGCAGGAGCGCGCACCACCTGGTTTGGCGGTCAGAGTATTTCGAGCAATCCAGGCGGTCACTCGAGGGAGCACTGCTGGCGCAGGATTTGGCAATGGAGCTTGCGCACTCCTCTACCCCACAAAACTCCCGACCCGCAACACTGTCAACGGAGTACACTGCCACCCCGCTACACTCCCACCCAGCTACACTCTGCCCCGCTACACCCCCACCGTTGTACTCCTCCTCCTCTAGTCCACAGTCCCGCTACACTCCAGCCCCGCTACGCTCACCTCGCTGCAACCCTATTCCGGCGCGTTCCCGCTAAACAATCGCTCTGCTTAGATCCCTTCTCGCTCAACTACAATTTCCACCTAATTGCACCTCCGCCATTTGCAGCCACAGCCAGCTCGCGCGCTCCCCTGCCACTTGCGGGGGCCCTGCTACACTCCCGCGCCGCTACACTCCCACCGCGCTACACACCCGCGCCGCTAGACTACCGCCCCGCTACACTCCCGCCCCGCTACACTCCCGCCCCGCTACACTCCCGCCCCGCTGCATTCCGCCCCGCTACAATTACAGTTGCAGTCTCCCTCCCTAGGTTCCAATGCCGCTAACTGCATCCCCGCTACGCTCACATCAGAGCAACCCTATTCCGGTACGTTCCGCTAAACAATCCCTCTGCTTCGATCCATTCTCGGCCAGCTACAATCCCGCCCAACTGACTTCCGTCCCGCATAAGTTTACCCTGCCCTCCCCACTCAATTCCGCCTCCTTCGCGCCCCGTGCCCGACCTCACTTTACCCTCCACCGCGCGCGCGCGCGCCACCTGCGTTGGCGGTCAGGGTATTTCGAGCCATCGAGGCGTCACTCGAGGGAGCGGCGTCGGCGCAGGATTTGGCCGTGGAGCTGGCGCGCTCCCCTGCCATTTGGGGTGGCGCTGCGCCGCGATCTCCGCGCCCCGGGAGCCAGGCAGCGCGTCACCGCGCGCCCCGCCGCCATTGGCCGCCTCCGCGCGCGTAACGACCGCGCGCGCGGCGCTCGATCGCGCCGGACGCGGTGGCGACCTCGCCAATGGAATGCTTAATGGAATGCTGCCGCTGCTCTGGGTAATACCACTCGCATCTTCTGACTCTTTCGGCAATACGGTTAAGAGCGTGAGCAGAAAAATTTGTTATTGACGTGTTTCAGAATTTGTACTAGATTGTAGCGTAGAGGGAATGTATCAGAAAAAAGTCATGAGTGTTAGAATGTATTCTTCATAATGTAAAACACTTTTTTTATTTCACAGGCTTATTTCATGTTTACTGTTGACAAACTACATTTCTGTTAATTATAGAAGGATGAGCGCCGTCTATAATCATGTGGGAATGTTGGGATTGTGACCGATTAATAGCTCGTCCAGCAACGGCCAAGGCATCAACTGATGCCACGAAGTGCTTCCACTAGGGACGCCCTAACCGATGAGTTTCAACGATGGCAGGATTTTCGACACTATCTAGATTGAATTCAGCCGCTGTCTGGAGGAACATTCTAGCGGCCGGATGCTCTGATCGGTAGTTTTCCGTGGTTTCTCGGATCAATACCGGGCAAATGCTGAATCAGTACCCTAACATACAGGCCACGGACCGTGCGCGATCTTTCCTTCCTCTTCCTTGTTTTATCCTCACTCCTTCCTTACACACTCTTACCTGATATGCACTACAGTCACACTTGTTGGGAGACCAGACGGTAGCTTAGAGCTTGTCCGGCTGAGGCGGTGTCCCGTTGCTGAGAGATACCTGGTTGGGGAAATTCCCCCAAGCCGACGTTTGTCGGGGCCAGATCTCTCCAGCCAGTGGGGGGAAGATCACCGCCACTTCTACGATTAAAATATACACTACACTTACGGGACTAATGACCTTAGCAGTTGACGAGCTCGGAATCATTCATCAATCCATCAAACCCACTGGATCGTGGTTGACTAACGCCGCGTGCATTGGGTTGTGTGTAAATGCCGCCAGAGAAGGAACCAGAGACCGCCACGCATCCAATTCTTCTTTTCCTAAATGCAGTTCTCGAACTACATAAAAGTCAACAAGAAACTCAACAATCGGATTCTGAGGGACATTGTTATAACCACCTTTTTTAAAATTTTCTTCTCTTTAACGATGAATAGCAGTGCATGGGCATTGGTGTGCAGAAACATATCTATGTGCTCTGCCTCTTTTTCAATTTGTCACGCGCAGAGAATACCCCAAGAGAAGGAGCGGCATCCGCATTCACGAGAGGAAGTCGCGGGTGTCGCCGCTCGCCCGAACGCAATTGAATAGGAGAGCTGATTGGGCTGCAATGAAATCTAACTTGACCGCGTCGTAGTGCTCACCCGGTCGTAATTCGTTTCGACCGGAGAGCGCTGCTTTGCGTTCAACTTAGACTTCGCTGCAGCCCATTCAACTACGTTCTGTCCGTCACACAGGACATAGATTAGTTATTTAATTTTCTTCGGGCACAACGTCCGGGGGCAAGTTCTTCACGATTATACATATAACTAAATATTAGAGGTAGCATTGAAGTACATACACGTGTTATATGAACGGCAAATGTTCAGATTAAAATTCTGTCAAATGGTACAGCTAATTTCTTAGTGTTCAACAATAGGTCAAGCCTGTTGAAGAGGCATTACTGCACTTAATCTGCTCCTATATTTCTGAAATATGTCTCCGATCCTTCTATAATTGGAATCTATTTCACTCTATTAAGTTTTACTAGGAACCGATTGAGGGTATCATTGTTACTTAAATATATTTGGCCTACTGTTTCTTCATTGGTACATAGTTGTAACATTTGACGATACTAGTTTTATTCAAATGTGGGCATGTAAAATAAATGCAGAGGCATATCGTAGATTACTAGCTTTATCAATTACATGTTTGTTCTAGTATCTAATCTGTTTCTAATTTTTGTTTTTGTTGGAAAGTCTCCATTTGTAGGAGTAAATATTTTCAAAGTCAGTTCACTATTTACTTGACGTATGCTTGGGATGTAGTGGATTTGGATTTATATTATAGTAATTTCAGTGGCAAGTAAGCGGGCTCGCGCTCTTTCTTGAATTTCCATCCGTGCCTTGTAAAAATACATAAATTTGCTTTCTCCTGCGGCACGCCAATGATTCCAATGTCAATATTTTGATAGAAATGTTTACTTACTAATTTTCCTCTTAACAATGTTGCTACTTTCTTTGTTTCGATAGAATTTGTCTGACCCTTCCTATATGGATTCCAACACGTTGCTCCGTACTCTAATACCGGAGGCATAACAGAATTGTATGCTCATTCTTTGATTTACTATTTCCCTTTCTTAACTTTCTTATTATAAAATGTAAAGGATTCCTACACTTTGCCAACACTTAAGTTGAAATGTTCCCTCATTCCAATTGTAAACCACACCAACAAGGATCAAGAAAAATGCCCTTTTCAAAGTAAATTTTTAATTCGTTGCATGAAATACATACTTTCTCACTTATGTTTGCTGTCAAGACGAGAGGAAAATGTAACATCCGGAGAGGAAGGTGCCTTCTTAGTATAGCTGAATATATTATATCTGCAGATTAATAATAAATATGCTACTTTGGAGAGATGATGTTCCAACAATTAGATTGTCCAACAATTAGATTTCTTATACCTCAATTTATCTTTGAAATTATAATACAATTATATTATAAAACAAATATATTATATTAAATTATAATACAATTATAATACATAATCGACTGACATTTAAGAACAGTTAATTAAGATTTAAAAACATTTGTAACTATTTTAAGCGAGGTGCATTAAAATAATTGATTTAAAATAATGTAAAGTAGTTAATATAAAATATAATTATTCTAAGGCGTTTGACAAACCAAGATTGTCTGTGAGAAAATGTTTAATAAGTTATCAAACAATAATGAAGTTCTTTGGATTATAGACGGGTATATTTATGTATATATTTTTCTCATTTTTATAATAATAATAATAATAATAATAATAATAATAATAATAATAATAATAATAATAATAATAAACTCGGAAAATGTTGCATAAATGTACCATCCAATATGACCTGAGTTGTCACGGAAGTTTGGTGAAACAAAAGAGCAGTGAGAGACGCCTGAGTATCAACGAGACCCAGTCCGTCGACTCAACGCTCTTGAGACGCGACATGCGGCGATGCTCAGCGGGAAGCCTAGCCTCAGCTGCTGCCGAGCACGCTCCTCAACACTTCGACTCTGTTTCTCAAAACTTACGTGCACTCTGAGGTCTTTTGTGACCCCAAACGTCTTAAACAACAATTTACAAGCATTTGATGCAGGAATGTTATTCGTGATTATTAATTGAGAAAACAATGCTATTTATTTGCTTTATTTTCTATATTGTAGTAAATAATAAAGAATAATGTTATTTAAAATAATTCTAGCATACCCTGATTACTATACATAGGTGTCTCTCTTACCAGCATAAGAATGTATGAAACAGGGCTACAAATCGTAATAGGCAAATACACTAAATTATCACTCAGAAACTGCAACATAATATTACAAAACAGAAATGGACAGTTTTTAGAATTTTCTTGTAATGTAGATGTCAAATGTAGCAATTTTGACTCCAGCCGCATAAAAATCAAATTATTTCCAACAAAAAAACAAAATTATAAAACAGAGGAATTACAACATATGTAAACTGGACGTAAATAGCATATCTAAAAGGAGACGTTCATGTGAATAATTTCCAGAATGTTGCGAAACATTACTTCTCCTGGGATAAATAGACCCCAACCAGAGTCTAAGGGTTAATAGCATCTTTAACGCTTGAACACCTGTGCAGAGGTGAAGCATTTCCAGTTCCTTGGTGGATTCTGAAGTGTGCCTTCAAATTACATTGACATCCAATGAGGCAGTCTCATTTTACAAACACTAAAACGTTGGCTTCCTACTCCGCATGTTTTTGTTTGTTTTACTTTTTCTGTACATACTTTGAAACGTTTGTTGCAACGAAAGCAATAACATATTAGCTGTGTAAACACAATTCTTCTAAGGTTTTGTTGCTCCTAAACATTAGTGTAATTGGTTCTAACGTTAATCCTCAAGAAGCACACACACTCTCGTCTATTTAGTAACATGTACCACTCAGTGTTTGCCTGACAGACCATCTATGCCAACTAATTCTTTGCTCTGCTTGCAAAGGTTGAAAGGACATAAAAGAAAATGAAAAATACGTAAAAACATTATTAAGTGTTTACTAATAAACATTGAACAGTATGTTAGAATAAGTTTTCAGATACATTTTTTAATTGGATTTAGATAAGGAAAGTTCCTCTGTTTTGAGGATATAAATTCTCAGATAATATATTGCATGTTTAAACAACACGCAAAATGGTTCCACGTCTAGTATAAGACACACTGCTCGAGAACAACAAATAAAATACTCTTGTATAGCACTGCAAATTGCCTGGAGAGAATTCTGGCGGCCGGCTGCTCTGATCGGTAGTTTCCGTGGTTTCTCCGATCGACTCAGGCGAATGCTGGAGCAGTACCCTACGAAACGGGCCACGGACCGCGCGATCTGTCCTTCTCTTCCCTCTCCTATTCTCTCCCCTTACACACTCACTTACACTAACATGCTCTACACTACCATATGTTCCGGAAGACCGGTCGGGAGCTTAGAGATTGTCCCGGCTTGGGCGGTGCCCCGCTGGTGGGAGAGTCCTGGATAAGGGGAAACCCCACTAGCCGACGGTAGGTCGGCGCCGGATCTCGCTATACAGCTGGAGAAGACCACCGCCATCTCCCGAGAAACAAACGTGCAGTATATTAACGAGACTAATGACCAAAGCAGTTGACGCGCCCGGAAACACGAAATAACCAAACCAAATCAAGCACTGCAAATAAATGAAATGTTTTAAGAAAAACAATTTTCACGAAAACTGCAATAACGTAACATAGTATAGTATACTCGTATACAGCTGTTCCTTACGTTCGAAGACTATAATTCAAGTCGTAAGTAGAAAATGTTTCATAAGCAGAGTCTTCCCAACTGCAGTGCCGGACAGCATTGTTGGAAGTAATGTTTATTTATCAAAATATTAATTACGAGGAGACAGTCAATTGCCGGTTTCGTTTGAAGCCTATCCGCGGATCGGGGTGTGTTTTCGCAGCAGGTGCGCCCTGTGGGTGTCTCCTGATCCAGCTGATCGGACTCTCTCCGTCAGATGCCGGTCTCAGATAACTACATATACCGGTGTCCGGAGAGGAAACGTCAAAAATTCGAAAACAAGCTCTTAAAACAATTTAAGCATATTTTGTCTAATAAACTACTTGGATTTTCTGAATGGCTGAGCCACAATGAGCACTCATATGTTGGTTTGAAAATACGCTTTCTAGGCAAAAATTTGCATTACAGAAGCATATGAATACTCCAGAAACATGTAAATTGTATAATATTTACAAAAGAAGCTAATATATTTGTTCAGAAAGAAAAATAAGTACAAATAAAATAGCTGTCAAATTGTGTAAATGTTTGCCTAGAAAGCGTATTTTCAAACCAACTTTTGAGTGCTTATTGCAGCTCAGCCATTCATAATATACAAGTAGTTTATTAGACAAAATATTCTTAAAATTGTCTTAAGAGCTTATTTTTGTATTTCCTATGTTTCCTCCCCGGACCTTCTGTATACGAACTATCCGGATAGGGGAACGACGAGATCTCTTTAGGACGGGATATTGCGTGATGCCTTTTATTTTGTCGGGCTCCGGTTACCGATTTTTTATATTTTGCAAGTACGGCATTGCCACCACATCAAACCTTTGTACTCGTAAGAGAAAGAAGGCTAACCACTTACCCACCGAACAGGCAGTGGCACACTGAGTACGTAAATCCAGTTAGTACATGCAGTTTGAGAATATGTCGGAAAACAATAAGATATTTGCATTATCCAGCTAAATAGAAACTGTTTCATTGACTTTGTAGTTTTTACGAGATTCTGAGAATCTAACGCAACCAACACACCTTTCACACAGCGAGAGCGACATAGTTTTCTGTCGACTCTGCGCGCATCGAAAATTAAGAACATATTGTCTGCGGAAGCAAAACTGCTGATGAACACAACCATACAAAATTGTTTTCCAAACACTCTTTGAGAACAAGTAAAATACTTTCGTACTTGTTGAATCTGGCGTTCTTGACGTTGTAAACTGGTTTAAAATTATTTTCATCTGTTCATTCAAATTTCTTTAGTACTTCAGTTCTTTCATGCCTAGCTTTGCTCAAATATGTTCTTACAGGTTCTGGCATTGACTTACCAATGAAACTAGTAGCTGTTAATGTTCTACTTCCATCAAAAATTCCCAACACCAAATGGCCTTGTATATTACCTCCATATGGAATATGAACTGGTAATATTGCAATTTCAAAACTATAATGACAATAAAAATACTTGCAGGAATGAATTATGCGGATAGTTAGAATTTTGCACAGCTATATTATTACGATTTGTTTTCAAATATGAACATAAATGATAACCTGTAAGCTGCTGTTCTAGTGTTTTTCTATTCCTATTATAAAATTATCCTCAATTAGTTCAGAAAAGTTTGACGCAAAAGCTTCTACAAATACAATGAGTTCCCCTGAGTCGCTTAACACATCCACATTTTTGTCGCCTAATTTTTTAAAATTTTAAAACTCCACAAACAGAGCCTAATTTGTGTTCTCTAGGCGAATATTAAAAGAAGCATTAAAATATTCATATTTTGTATGTTTATGTTAATAAGTTTTAAGTCGCATTATTTTAAAAACCGATCTTTGTACTCTTAAGAAGTGTATTTTCTCTAGTACTGTACTTACACATCTGGTTTTATTCTTATTTAGTTCATATTCTTCAACGTCAATGTTCCAATTTACAAATTTATTATAAATAACACCCATGAAATATTTCGTGTCTTACAAACTCTGACGCGCGATTTTCATTTCTTATTGCTAGATTGTAAACAATCAGGGTACCAACCTCATGGAAGAAAATTAAGGCGCCGTGGACTGAAAATAACGACAGGGGACTGGGGTTTAATCAACGCCACCTACATAGATCTATTTAGGTGGCGTTGATTTAATTCTCACACACTAGCTAAAATCGCAGCGCCAAAACACGTTCTTGGAAATTTCTTTCAATTTTCTGACCAGATCCGAAAACGAAATATCAGTTCCCAACAGAGAGACTGAGACGTGTAATGACACGTATGTCTCGATTGAATGCACGGAGTGGTCTAGCCGCGAGTGACGGAAATCGAACGCACGCAGATCTGCGCACTCGGGGGTTAATCAATACTGTATAGAGATAACTCTACAATACATTGAATATTTTAGAAAAAAATGTTATTAACGAGTTTAGTTTTAGTTGAAACTTTTCAATTAACTCAGTTATTGAAGTGTGAATATTTCTGCTACAAAAATGCATCCTAAAAATGTATAGTGACGGCAAATATATAGTCTTTATAATGAACGCTACTAGAAATTTCGTCGTAGATAGAATACGAATTCGTATGATTTACTCATTCTGGGGACAGGTTAAATTACAAAATGTATTTCAGATGTACCGTGGAAAATATTATAAAAATAGACGTAAATAGATTTGATGTTCGAGTAGACTAAATACAGAAAGTAGATGATGGGAAATATCACTTAAATATTTTCCTGTTTAATGAATTATTTCTAATTTTTTGACATGTGACCCAACACCCTTTCATTTATTCTATTGAGATTATTACAGTATTAATTGGCATTAAAAGTGTTATAATAATAACACTTTTATCAATATTATTCAAATATTTTATCAATCAAATATTCATTACAAAATACGCAAAATGTATCATCTCTTTCCAAGAAATTCCAATGAAGACACCATTGGAGTACTTTTAAAAGCATGGGCGCCATCTAAACTCTTAAACGGTTTCTTACCACTTCCTTCATTTTTTCGCACTTTGTCTCGTTGCTGGGTTCTTACGCGTCATTCTCCTCTCGAGATGAGGAACACGTGCCGAACCACGTCGCCGATACTAGCCGCCGGGGCGAAGTTCTGAACAAAGTTTTTGCGGCTGCCAAGCGACGAAGAGGCCCTGGGGGAGGTGGTCGGCCGGCCTGCGGCGAGGAGCGGCTGGGGCAGGGCAGGGCTGGGCAGAGTGGGGCGGAGGCGGACAGGAACGGAGCCGTGCGAGGTCGGCCCAGTCCGGCCGGGGTGGAGCTGGGCGAAACGGGAGGTAGATGAGGTTGCGGGCCTGCGCGTGGCGGGCCTGCGCGTGGCTGGCCTGCGCGTGGCGGGCCTGCGCGTGGCGGGCTTGCGCGTGGCGGGCTTGCGCGTGGCGGGCTTGCGCGTGGCGGGCTTGCGCGTGGCGGACCTGCGCGTGGTGGACCTGCGCGTGGCGGACCTGCACGTGGCGGGCCTGCACGTGGCGGGCCTGCGCGTGGCGGGTCTGCGCGCGGCCTGGAGGTGGCGGGCCTGCACGTGGCGTGCCGCCACGTGGCGTGCCTGCACGTGGCGGGCCTGCTCGTGGCGGGCCTGCTCGTGGCGAGCCTGCACGTGACGGGCTTGCACGTGCCCGCGTGGCGGCCCTTCGCGTGGCTGGCCGGCGAGTGGCGGGCTTCTGCGTGGCGGGCCTGCGCATGACGGGTCTACGCGTGTCCGGTCTGGGTGTGGTGGTTCTGTGTTGCATGCCTGTTGTGGCGAGCCTGCACGTGGCGGGCCTTCCTCTTGACGGGCCTGCGCGTGGCTAGCCTGAGCGTGACGGATCTGCGGGTGTTGGGTCTGCGTGTGGGGGGTCTGTGTGTTGCGCGTGACGGGTTTGCGTGTGGCGAGTCTGCGCATGGCAGGCCTGGGCGCGGCAGTTCTGCGCCTGACGGGCTTTCGCGTGGCAGGCCTTGGGCCGGTAGTCAGCGAGAAAAACCACGTATGATAAACTTAATGTTAAAACTTTTGAGAAGTTGGTCAGTGTAATGAGGAAAGGGAAACCAAGTATGGCGAACTGTTGGTGTCGGCGTTGCGCTACACAATTTTTCGAATGTGTCGAAAAAACTATGCCATTGGAGAATGAGTACACAGCTAATTCTTGTTGTATATTGTTCTTTATATTGTCACAGAGTGTAGGAGTACTATGCCATGCCAATGTAGCGCCATAAACTGTACGCCATATTGACACCAAAGAGTAATTTTGAATCAATGAGTTTGAAATACCTATATAAGCCTCGAGGATGGCTCATTGGCAGTGTGCTAGCTTCCCATGCTGTGGTTCGGGTTCAATTTCCGGTCTGGGCAAAATAAAGTTGTAGCTTTCCTTTTAAGTCGTCCCAGTTTCTGTAGCTGTGTAACGAAGAAATGCTCATGTAGGAGGATCTTGCTAGTTACGGCGAAGAGAATACGTCATGTTCGACTCCTGTCACTCTACCCCATGCATGGGAATTTAACTAGACGCAGGCATAGAGGACACCAGTAGCTGGCCAGCGACGTTGACTACCGACCTGGTCTGTACCGACTGGTCGGTCAGTTCCGCAATCAGGCAATTTAATGAGCGAGAGAGTGAGCGAGTAGAGGACGAGCATAAGTAGAGCAAGTACAGAAGATAATAGGCTTGTCTACGTACGTTTTCGAGTACGTTAAGCAGCAAGAGAGGAGGTGATTGAATGATCGATTGCACAGATGAGTAGGTTAGGAGTGACAGTTCAGACTAACGGTCTAACCTAGTGCGTGAGCCGGAAAACAGATTTGTGGTCGAGAAATCAGGTGTATCAAGTGATCAAATGGCCGAGAGATTAAGAGATTCTCTGCATGGTCAACGATGAATTGTGATAGTCTGATATAACGTTTTAGATGGTATCTGCTTCAAAATTGAACTTGAAAGAAGTCCAGCATGACGGAGTGAAACGTCAGCTAAAAAAACGTTTATGTAACAAAAACGATCGAATTCATGATCCTGCAAGTCATTTTAATCCCCAAATAATACGGAATCAATCAGCAGCCATTAAATCACATATCTGAAAACGTGTAGTTCTAATTACTTCGTAATTATAAAGATATGATATTTGTGAGGATGTAACAATGAAGAAATGACCTGCCGGGGAAGCGGGAGTATCTCGAAAAAACGCTTCGACAAACTGTACACAACAAATTCTAAATGGATCTATTTATTTATTTATTTATTTATTTTACGTCAAAAAACAGTTAAAAACTGCGTATGACGTGCTATGGGAAAAAGTGAATTGTGTGCACATTTTCAAATTTCTGTGATCCCTACACTAAGTCATATACTACTTAAATTTTGAATTTTGAAAGGGAGAAAAAACAAAAACTCCCATGTAATAAAATCTATTTTCAAGGATAAATAAGCAATAAATTTTGGCACTTATTACTTCCTGCCGCGACAACATGGAAACGATAATTTGAATAATTGTATTTCCCACTGAATTCTAGAAGACGTGCACAGAAAATGAAGTTACATTTATCGACAGGGATTTAACTCGGTTTCGACGGTAGAAGGCTAACGATCCTCCTGACTCCACGTGTGAGTGTTTCAACGACATCGTGTGCAGCAGTGAAATTGCTTTCAATGTAGCGCGGGCGCGCTCAGTGCGTGCTGGTGCGGGCATGCTCCTGCAGGCGAGCAGGCTCTTAAGCGATCCGTTAAAATGAGAATTTCGTTGAAATTGTCAAACTGATCGTATTTCTATTCCACCAAGTCTGAAGCAAACGAGCACTCTAGTAGATTAACACGTAAGAAGAGAGCACCAGAATAGAAGGAAGTGGAATGGCAGAGTAGATGAGAAGCAAGTCATAAGGCAGAAAATTACAGTTTAATGCAAGGAACGAGAGGTGTTAACGAAATCTGAGAATGATAAGCGGACAAACAAGGTATCGGATGTATGAGCTCAAAGTCAATCTGCATTTATGAATGCATTTTCTGATAATTTAGGTTATGCTACTCCGGAAATTGGTTGCATGCGTCTAGAAAATATGTAGATCAACACAAGACAAAATTAGGTCATAATATTGAGCACTAACTGTGGGGATGGTCATGCTTAAATTGTTGAACACATTTTCCATAGAAACAGCCTCGGTAGCTGCAACAGTTTTGATGGGAGATTGCGGAGATGGCGACAGCGATGACAGCAAGGATAGAGCCAGTGGTGAAGCGGAGGCTCGTATCGATAGTAATTATTATAAGCTTTCATTGTATCAGATGAATGTTTGACAAGTTTCTTTGAAGATTTTTGTTTTATGTTGTTTTCTGTTCATATCTTTGGAATACATCCCCCAATATTCAGTAGTCCAAAAACCCACTTTTGTTGATATTTATTTTTAAATACTGTAATTAACGGGAATTTGAAAATAAAAATTTTGAACATTGTTTGAGAGTTGATGTAACTTCTTACAATTGATATGCCTGTCAAATAATTAACTGATTATTTGAATTGGTCTGTTTACAATTAATAATTATAATAAGCAATTTCTAAGTAAATTAATTGTAATTAATGATAATAAGTAATATTTACAACTATGAATTACTGAGTATTCGAACGGGACTAATTAGCACCGTTAATCAAATTAATCCATACTATGAAGATAACCAGAACAAGTCGCATCAGGAATTTCGAACCTCTTGAACGACATTCGCGACCATAAGTTTCTCGATCTGGTCCCAGCAGGTTGCTTAGAATAGAGGAGAATTGCCTAACGTTTGAATAGAGCGTAATGTGTGGTCGGTGAGTTGGCGTTCGCAAGGGAGGCAGGAGGGAGCGAGCATGTTGCGCCCGCATGGGTGTTCGCTCCCGGTGCGCACGAGACACTTTGGACGGCGAGGAGAGGAGACGTTCCCGGCGTCACCGCCGCGGTCGCCGGCAAGTCGCGAAGGAATCGATAGCGCCCGGTCGCAGACTTCGTTAGTACGCGTCGGTCGACGCTTCTCGTGACGTCCGCTGTCGTTGCATCCGCCGCCCCGGCCGTCGCGTCGCACAGCAGGCCTTGGCGCCGCCTAGGTCCCCGCCTCCGCCCCACTCACGCCTTGGGCACCGCTCCACAATGGCACCCTACCAACCGCCTCCGCATCCACCCATCACCGTGCTAACCCCACCGCCCCGCTTCCGCCCTCGTGTGTTCCCCGCCACTGCACCGCCTCACCCCGCCGCCGATTCAGCTACACCACGCCCCGCATTCGCCCCGCCACAGACCCTGCTTCGGACCCCGACGCGGACCCCGCCTCGGACCCCGCCTCAGACCCCACATCGGACCCGGCCTCGGACCCGGCCTCGACCCGGCCTCGGACCCCGCCTCGACCCCGCCTCGGACCCGCCTCGGACCCGCCTCGGACCCCGCCTCGACCCCGCCTCGGACCCCGCCTCGACCCCGCCTCAGACCCCGCCTCGACCCCGCCTCGGACCCGCCTCGGACCCCGCCTGGACCCGCCTCGGACCCCGCCTCGGACCCGCCTCGGACCCCTCCGACCCCGCCTCGGACCCCGCCTCGGACCCGCATCGGACCCCGCCTCGGACCCGCCTCGGACCCCGCCTCGGACCCCGCCTCGGACCCCGTCTTCGGCCCCGTCCACCACCCTATCCCTTATCCTGTCTTCGACTCCGACTCCGACTCGGACCCCGATTCCGGAGTCCGCCTTCTACTCCGCCTTCTACTCCGCCTTCTACTCCGCCTCTACTCGCCTTCTACTCGCCTTTACTCCCCTTCTACTCCGCCTTCTACTCTGCCTGCTACTCCGCCTGCACTCCTCCTCCTACTCCGCCTCCTACTCGCCCCTACCCGCCTCCTACTCCGCCTCCTACTCCGCCTCCTACTCCGCCTCCCACTCCGCCTCCTACTCGGCCACCTACTATTCTCCTACGCCTCCTACTCCGCCTCCTACTCTACACTGACTCCTACCCTACTCCTAATCCTGCTTCTACTTGTACCTACTCCACCTCCTACTCCGCCCCTACTGCTCCTCCTACTGCACCTTCTATTCCGCATCCTACTCCGCCTCCTATTCCTTCCACTCCCGTCCTACTCATCCTCCTACTCTGAATTCGACTCCTACTCCGACTCCGATGTCGATTCCGACTCCAGACATCGATTACGACTACCTCTCCGACATCGACTTCGACTACCTCTGCGACTTCTTCTTCGACTCCTTCTTCGACTCTTAATTTGACTCCTACTTCGACTCCTACTCCGACTCGACTGTTACTCCGACTCCGACTGTTACTCCGACTCCGACTTACATTTCGGCTTCCTCCCCGACTCAGACACGGACACGGACACCCGCCCAGCTTCCGCCTTCGTCTTCACTTCCGCCCCCACAGTCTTGCTCGCCACACCTGCCGCCTCTCCGCCACCGCTATCCTCGCTGCCACCGCTGTCGCCTCCTCCGGTTCCACGTCCGCTGCCACCGCCCCAGCAACCGTAGCTGCGTGCCTCCTGTGTGGTCTTCGCGGCCCACTCTGCCTCTATCTCCGCCTCCTCGTCCTTTGCGTGGTCGTGTCTGCACCCGCCACCCCGCCCTCTCCATCACCTCTCCACTTCGTCCCCGTGCGGCGACCGCGTTTCAGGCGCCCACACTATCACAGCTTCCCCATCACTGAGCTTCGCAAGATCGAAATAAAAACGCTTGTTTAATGTCCTTTAGCAGACCACGTTCTTTTGATTGGCTCTCTAAACTTTTATCACTATACTACTGAGAAATGTGTATTTTCTCGCCTTACTAGTTACATACCTACTAAAGAGAAAGAATGGGGAAACAGTATGCACTTGTTCACGGAAAAACTAGTTTTGTGAAAACCCGCTATCGAAAATATTTGATAACTTTTGTTTGTATATACAGTAAACTACTTCGTCTAACACGTTCCAAAGGCAGAATTCACCGTTCTGCAACGATGACCTTAACTGTTTCGACGAGTTTGCAACTCAGGGAGTTTAAAAGAGATATTTCGGTTTTGATCATACTTTGCATGAATCTTCAATAACATTTATTTTTTAAAAATGACTGTTTCCTCGGATAACGCAAAGGACTTAAAATATGACTATATCTAATTTTTGGTGATTATTTGAAGAATCCCCAAATTACAAATAATGCGAGACAGTATGAACTGATCCGGACTACTAATTTGTATCTGTGTTATACGTTCCTTCCTCTTCTTTTAGGAAGAGGCCTTTAAAATTAGCGTAAAGTCTTCACAGCTTGATAGAGCCGTAGGGTGTTAGGGATAGCATATTTGGCAAATTCTGTGCTACATGTGCTGCTGCACTCGTTTTTCTTGTTCACTCTCTCCCAGGCAAACAGTGAA
Organism: Teleogryllus oceanicus; assembly: GCA_964035755.1. Lineage (NCBI taxonomy): Eukaryota > Metazoa > Arthropoda > Insecta > Orthoptera > Gryllidae > Teleogryllus > Teleogryllus oceanicus. Next base: position 15,372 of record CAXIVR010001112.1, read on the forward strand.
ATTCTCGACCCTCCCTTGAAAGCACAGGTGCTTCATCAGGGTGTTGAGAGAGCAAGGTGGGAAGGGAACTAGTGTCAGAACAAGCTTGTCAATGTTTGTACCTGGGACGTAATCTCCGATCGGATGTTTGGTTGGGTCGACGGCCGTTATAGTGGATGGCAGGTGCCACGATTCCCGTCTGGGCCTGAGACTGTCGGAAAATTTTGGAAAAACGTGAGGCAAAGAAAATTAATTTTTTCTGAGATCTCTGAAACTGTTAAACCTCTTTACGTCACTACATACAGTTAACCCTCGTTAGAATTTCAAAGTTTTAAACTGAAAAAAAAATGGTTTTAATTTTTTTCACTACCGTCTACATTGTTTAAATATCAGAAAAAATATATGTTATAGAATATTATAATATCCCATTTTGGGGAAAAAATTAGGACAGTACTCCAACATCACGTCGAAAATGAATTTCAAAAATGCATTTTTTTCTATACGAATGTGACGACAAAATTCGTTGACAAAATACCTTAAAATTAAACAACTATGTTTCCCAGTCTCTCCAATGTTTTTCAGCCTGATACATGCAAAAGACGCTGAGAAAAAATAAAACATGCAAAACACGCATCTTGTATCTCTGCAGCAGATTGCCCTTTTTTGTGAATCTACGTCATTTTGTATTCTTTTTCATAAGAGCATCGTGATTATCGATTTGGTTTTAGGGCACTTTTCACCGCCTTATTCAGCTATACCCTTTATCTAAAATTTGCAAAATTTCTCATAACGTCGAGACAGCATATAAGCACAGCTGTCTTCCTGGAGTGTAATATTGTTACGTTGTCCTATTGCGTCCAATTTTGGCACTCTGGGCGTCTGTACAAAATTAACTCTGTTACTAATACTGTTTTCTTTCCCATTATTATTTCTCTCGACTTTGACTATACTTTAAAAATTGCTTCTTCTGAGACGAAAACAAAATGAAATGTCTCCGTACTATTCAATTCATTGTTGTTCGGCTATATTGTCTATATATTCTTATACAGTATACAGCAGACCTCTCAATAACGGAGACAACTGCAGTAGCTACTTTTGCAGATGATATCGCATCACAGCTTTTGATGAAGATCTAAATATAACTGCACAAAACCTTAAAGCTCGATTATACCATATACAACGAACGAACTTGAATAGCAGTTATTTCTCGTATTAGTAACGGTTAGGTTATATTGTAACACAGCAATTACAACGGACATGTAAAATTTATATTATAATATTGCCAATGTTAGCCAACGCACTTTTCAGGTATTTATGAAAGACACTATGAAGCTAAACAAGCGTGAGAGATTTGAATGTGCAATTTGGGATTTACAATATTCGAAGTTCACAGATTTTAATATCGGACGTAAGTCATATTTGTAAGCATACGTTGCTCCACTCGAGAAAATATTTTTGAAAAGTTGTCTGTGTTTAAGACAATCGAACTGTTCATGATTCAAATTGAAAATTCAGAAAATTGTCCACAAAGTAACGAAACTTTTCCTCTACACCTCTATCAACAATATCACGGTTTTGCAATTTTAACTTTTGCAAATTTTCAAAATACATATTGTTCACAAAAGTGAAGACCTACACCGTTTTTATAAATGTTGCACTTTGTTCTATTCCAGAACCAACATTTTTTTAAAAAGATTAAAAATTTTAAAAGTTGTAGACTTTTTCAGAAAATTAAGCAATTTTAGAATAAAGCAAAGGATGCTTATAAAAATGGTGCAGATCAAGTTTTTGTTGGTATCTCAATTTTCAAAAATTTCAAAGTTTAAAACGGTTTGAACACCTTGTTACTATTACAATATTGAAGATCAAGATATTTTCGAAAAACAACTGTTCTTAAAAGAGACCTTTAAAAACAATATGTACAATTCTTTAAAAAATAAGTAAGTTTTGTAAATAGGCATACAATAAAACAATTTTCGAAAGATGATTTTCTCAAAAATGGCTCCATTTCATCTTTCTCGAATATGCGATATAAAATACTCTGATTAAAATGGCGCAGGTTCAATATTTGTTGAACTCTGAATTTTGAAAACTGAAAACTTACAAGTAATGCGACAAAGTTTGTGCCCCGCTATTTCGGGTGGTCACTAAGTAGTAGATTCCCAATAATCATTTAGGCGCTGACATCGAGAATGCTTTGTGCACCTGCGCGGCGGTTGTAGGTACGGATAATGGATGATAGAGATTATCGTGTTTCATATGACACAATAGACATGTGTGAATTCAATGTATCCATCTCGAATGTCCCCGGCAGGGAAGGTTCTTAAGCATTATTTTCTAAAATATTGTGACAAATATTTCTTGATGAATGTGAATTTTAGTTGGTTTTCTTCCAAGTTGAAAATAAATAACTGTGTGAGTTGTATCGATGAATCAGCCCGAAGAGGAAAATAAAAGGAAATTTTAATTACTGATTTCATTAAAAATCTTGTAAATTGGGTACAAATAAGAGCAAAAATATGTTCAGTTTCGGGACTTAAGCTCACTTAATATGCAATGAAAGCTCATAAGCCTCTATCTGTAGATTGACCCGTTAATAAGAGCGACATTAATTAAGTCGGTGCCCCATCTGTCTCAGAACTGAAATCTTATTGTGTTTATATTTACGCTAAGATCAGATACCCAATAATTTTAGTCTTCTACAATACCTCCTATTGTAATGTTAAAATAATTGAGCTCCCGTGATTAACGTGTACATGCATCTCTTTTTAACATCGCCTTCTTGACGGTATGCAGTGTTCTTGTATTTAAGAAATGTTTTTTACAGAAATTTAATCCTTCCTACCTTACCTTTAGGTTCCTAGAAGCAATTCTGTCACAACACATCGCCATCAAATTCTCTGCTGTTGTAGGAACTCGTGGAACCCGTTATTCAGACCGTAGCGCACAAGAATGTTTTCTTAGCTTTGTGACAGTCTTCTATGCCTTAATGCACGTTTGTGAAAATCAGTAGCTAATTTACCGGCGAAATACTGTAAATAAAGTTCTAAAACATTATTCTAGAAATAATCTAATATTCAACTGTCGTAATCAAATTTGCGAAGTTCGACTCAGATGGTGACTTGCGTAGACGAGAGAAAATTAAGCTCAAGAAATTAAATAAGTATCTGAAAATTATGTTTCTAAATAAAATCGAAAGAGCACAGAACAACACAAAAATATGTTGAATTCGTTGCCAACCACAATGCGCAACAAGAGACTTTAAAAATATGGTAAAATTGACTTTGATGTGTACAAAATTAAACATTTGAAACTACTGAGACTGGTTTTAGAAACCTCCCCATGATTTGGTGTATTACGATATTCTTTGCCTTTTCACAGAAGATGTGAAAATTTAGTAAAGTTTTGAGACAAAAAGTATTTTTTGCATATATTTCTTCCTGAAATAACGTTTTCTTCCCATAGTGAGATATTAAAATCTGTAGCAATAAACTGAAAGAGATTGACTTATGCAAAAGTTGCCTGTGCAATCTGATAATTCCGCTGTAAACGGATTATTTATTATCGTTGTCGAAAATCAGTGATGTTCATTATCTTGAAATTTTCGTGGACTACATTCTCTTCAAAAATGCGGCTCTATGATATGTAGAAAAATTTAACCTGACAGTAGGTTTTTATACTGGGATATTTCTTCGAGAGATTAAAAAAGCTCCTGGTCACCAACAAGATTTCTGACTTTTGACGATTCCTCAACAGGGAAGGTCAGAGATCATGTTACCTAGACCTACAGTTCTGTAAGTTAGCATCGGGGGCGCGTATTATACTGAAACTTAAACTATCTCCTTTAAATTCTTGTTTGTATTGTGACTGCAGATGGGTTTACAATAAACTCTTGTGGATTTTGTGATAAGACAGTTTTGAAAATAAGATTTTGGACATATTGTAATTTAAAACAGAACGATAAAAGCATTTTCAAAAGTAAATGACCAAAAAGTATTTACCTATTGTTTAGTAACCAAGCATTAGTAAGCAAAATAATAATTATATTCGTAAATTTTAATTATTTTACTCAGCCTGCTTTGGAACTTTGCCTTTCAAGTTGTTGGTTAATGATTACTTAAAATTCAAAGACCAAAATACGTTTATTATTTTTGTTACTGAATCTATACATAATCTGTTGTCAGAAGTTTAATTCGTTTCGTTGAAACATCTCTAAGCTGTTACATGGATTTCCGTCAGAAATTATTATTCTTTAATTATTTGAGTTTATTTATTATTATTATTATTATTATTATTATTATTATTATTATTGTTTATTTAAATTTATTTATTTATTTTCACCGACAAAAAACCTAAAAACTGTACATGACGATTTATGGGGAGAAGTGTATTCTTGCACGGTTTGTAATTTTTTGTACCCTACCTTAATACATATATAAACTGAATTCTGAATACAGAAAGCAATGAACGTTTTGGAAAGAATTGATAAGAAGATAATCGATCCTGTGTAATAAAAACAATTTACAAAGGCAAATCAGCGAGATGTGTGGGCTATTATCCCTTATAATCTTCGTGAAGATATCGACACTCTGCCGTGACATTGAGAGCGACAATTAGAATAACTATATTTCCCACTGAACTTTAGAAGACGTGCACAAATAGTGAAGTCACACGTATGTGCAGAAGCAAAACAAGAGGCCTCGGCATTCGCTTAAAGATCAGTGAAACAGTATGAAAATTCTGATCGAGACCATCTTAGAGTCATATTTAAATTCGTCAGGTAATTTTTGTAGTAATAATTAATAGTTGGGAAGAAGTTTCCTTTCATTTAAATTCATAATCATCACAATTTTATGAACTGAATTAATTGCTTTCTTACTGTAGTTATGAAATTTTTATCTATGTCTGTATGTTGTGTAAGTAAGATTACTAAATGTAAGTTTTAGGAAACATATCTCACAACTAATTCAAGTACATCGAATAGTATATAGTAAACTTCAAAAACAAGAATACACAAAGGGTTTGGATACCAAGAATGTAATCAATGAAATAGATTTTGTTTTGGGAATTTTTTCAACTAGATTTCTAGTTTAGAGTTTCCTCTTTCCACATACGTCACTAGAGTATTGGAAAACGATCTGTCACAACTCTCCTAAACTCCTCGAGCTGAGAAAACCTCAGGAACTCAGCATAGAAACACATTCAATTAAATCAACATGCATCCAGTGATATTCGTACACGATGGCGTAGGTTTTCGCATATAAATTTATTTGAATTTGGTCATTTTATTTCGAAAGGTATGCAAGAGAAATACTTTTGTTGAAACGGCAGATACCTGGTAATAATTTGCGGAGATTTCTCCGCATGCTTGTCGCCTACAACCTCTGCCGGATTTTCATAACAAAGAATATATCTGAGTGGTGAATTAACTTTTAGAATAAAGTAATTGTTAATTAATGACTAATAAAGCTTCGGCGCTTTTAGTAGCCTTCCAAATAACCTTCCACCGACGTTTGCATTGAGCAATCAAACGAAGGCATGGAAACATCAATTATACAAGCCATCATTTTACCCCATTTAACTGCTCTGTTGATGCTAATAATCTAGTCTCCACCCTAAATGAAATTGTTGAAAATTTTATTAATTTGATCCAGACAAAGCATTTACTTAAACGGTTCTAGGAACTCCTACTGTCTCAAAAAACCTCATCTTTAGAGAGAAGTAGCTGGCGAGATTAAACATACTAGATGAGGTTCAAAAATGCTGTAAGTGATGAGCAACTTTGGCTTCCGTTCTAAATTGGGTGATTAGAGGGTATATACAGCCGTAGGTAATTTTCCTTCAGAAGTGGACCCTCGAAAAACTGCACTTCCAGATCAAAGTCAGGAAATTGACGCGTTGTACTACCAAGAAGTGGGTGTACGATTTCGACATGTAAAAAGTAATTTTTCTTTAGCAATCTTTTTACCTTATTAGATCTCTCTTAAGTACCAAAATTGCATACTTACACATACATAATACATTAAATTATATTACATACAACATACGTTATATTTCATTACAGGCATTGTTTACTGTATAATGTCACTGAACATATAAAAATGGAAAGGAATTTGTCAACTCATGAAAAATGTAAGCACACCATGGGTGCAGTAAATTATTGCAAAAACTATAACATATAAAATTCCCACAGGAATCACTACCAACTGAGTTAACTCAGAAGCAGCATTTTGCTATATTGCGCTGTTCTGACCTGAGGTCAGAGTAAGGTCTGATTGTGTATCCGTAACGCCAATTCACGTTGAGTACTCCTTCAACATAAGTGAAACTATAAAACGTTAAAAAATGAACGTACGTCATTTTTAATACCATCCAATTGCATTATTTCATCTAAAAAATTTCTACAACTTAGATTTGTCTCTTCTCAACATACATCTTTAAAGAAATGTCCAAACCTAGTCTAATTTAACGCGCAAAATAGCCTTCCTTTCGCACTTCAAGTAACTTTATAGAATTGGTGGGTAGCCAAATTTCAGATATTTAAAATAAAGAAATACGGTTTGTGCATTTCGATGCGAATGGAGGATTGGAGAAATCATAAAGACTGGAAATGAATGCATTTTGATCGTTTTAACGTGCTAGTATGGCTATGAATATAAATTATATTTTTACTTTAATGATCCCTTCATCCTTGGGTGAAATGCAAATCGTTTCCCAACGTTGCATCGCATGTCCAACTAATTCAGTACCTGATGCGGACCACCTGATCAAACCCCGCAGTATCCATCGAACGCCCCATCGCCAACCTTCCCTCTCCCCTCCTCTCCGTGCCACAGAGGCCGTTCACTCGCCTGGAGTAACAAGGGAGAGTTGCTGTACCAAAAAGATGGGAATTCTCCACGCAAAGCGCTATCGAGCGACTAGCCGGCGGAAGGAGATGTAGTGGGTGGGCGGGGCGGGGCAGGGGGAGGCAGAAGCGGGAGGAGGAATGGAGAGGGGCGGGGCGAGGCGGCGGTGGCCTCGAATCTGCGAGCCTCTCCTCTAGTGCAAAACCAACTCGGGTTCCCCGAGGAATCGGAATCGTGGAAGCGCGGCAACCGACGAGTCGGCGCAGACGGCGTGGATAGGGGAGGATTTGCACGGCACGGTCGGAAGGGCGGCCAGAACGGGTGAGAGAGCGGAGACATTAGGGATTAGGAGGACAGAGGTTATACGAGAACGGATGACATGCAAGAATGGGCAGCGAGGACTGAGGGCGAGCGAGGACTGAGGGCGAGCGAGGACTGAGGGCGAGCGAGGACTGAGGGCGAGCGAGGACTGAGGGCGAGCGAGGACTGAGGGCGAGCGAGGACTGAGGGCGAGCGAGGACTGAGGACGAGCGAGGACTGAGGGCGAGCGAGGACTGAGGGCGAGCGAGGACTGAGGGCGAGCGAGGACTGAGGGCGAGCGAGGACTGAGGGCGAGCGAGGACTGAGGCGGAGCGAGGACTGAGGGCGAGCGAGGACTGAGGGCGAGCGAGGACTGAGGGCGAGCGAGGACTGAGGGCGAGCGGGGGACTGAGGGCGAGCGAGGACTGAGGCGAGGGACTGAGGGCGAGCGAGGGATGAATAGAATAATGAAACTGGATGAGGGAGATTTTGAAAATGGGTGGTATGACGGGAGGGGGAAATAGTCATAGAATAGGGTGGTGAAATGCTCTGATGCACGACTGTTATTGGCCGTGCGATGAAAAAACAGAAACGATAAAAGAATTCGAGGAATTTAGTTTTAAAACTGGAACAAACAAAGAATGGAAAACAAACAAAGAATAAAATGGGAACTATACCAGAATTTTGATAGATTTCAAAACAATAAATAAAATACGTTCCTGAGATATGTGAAAGCGAATGAATTTAAAAATAGTGTAATGGTTATTTAACTGTGCGTTCACTAGATATGTGGGGTGACAAAGCTTTAAAAAATATGAACGTAAGTAAGGGAACGTGAAGAGCGAGTTAGTAAGAAAATACTTTTGTAAAGCAACGGAGTGAGACTAGAGTCATTCTGAGGAGATGAACATAGCGAAAATGTATTACATTAATTTCTCTCTTTAGGTTTAATACTTAGTCAGTCGTTCTTACGTGTGTGGATGTATAAAAGTGAGTTGCGTGAATTCGAATATACAAAACTGGCGCCTTTGAATTAAATGGACAAATGTAAATGGGGACAGACGATGCTATAAGCTGCAGTATAATAGGAACAGAAACCGAAAACCGATCCAGTCTTAAGTATCCGTTTAGTTGTGCGCCAATACGTAGCGTATACAGAAACGTAAGCACAGGTAAATTAAGCACAGGTAAGCTGGTGCTCGGCTAAACAAGGTAGCATTGCAACACTGGATTGCGGTTGACTGAAGATATCAGGTGCGTGTATGTGGCGGCGCTTGGGCAGACGGTGCGTGGTGGCAGTGGAAAGTAGCGGTGACTGCGAAGCGCAAGTAGCGTGAGTGGCAGTGGGGGCCTGCGAGTAGCTGCGGAGGCGGCGGGTGAGTGGCGGAGGCGGAGGACAAATGGAAGCGGCGGGAGAGGGCGAGTAGCAGCAACGGTGGGGCCGAGTAGCAACAGCAGCAGCAGCAGCAGCGCAGCAGCAGCAGCAGTGGCGGACGAGTAATGGTGGCAGCGGGCGAATAGAAGCAGCAGCGGTGGCGGGCGAGTAGTGGTAACGGTGACCGAGTAGGGACGGTGATCGAGTACCGATAGGCGAGTAGCGGTGGTAGCCGGGTAGAAAACGGAAAGTAGTGCCGGCGGACGGTTAGCGGAGGGCGAGTTCCGCTGTTGGCGAATGGGTTTCGGTATGCAAATGGTGACGGCGACAGCCGATCGTCGATGCCATTTGCTGGAGTTTCAGATTGATTGAACGACTGCTAGTGTTTCCGGGGCGTCAACTGCATGGTCATTAGTCCTAAATGTGGTGAATGTTTTTGCTTTGGAGAAGCGGTGATCTTGCCGCGCTGGATGGCGAGATCCGGCGCCAACCTACCGTCGGCTATCAGTGATTTTCCTCAAGCAGGTGTCCCTACCAGCGGCGTCCCCGCCCCGAAGACTAGCTCCAAGCTCCCGATCGGTATCCGGCATGGTGATAGTGTAGTGCATGAAAGTATAAGTGTGTGAGTAAGGAAAGGACAAAACTAGGCGCGCGGTCCGTGGCCCGTTTTCTTAGGTACTACTCCGGCATTCGCCTGGTGTTGATCGGAGAAAACTCGGAAACCACCGATCAGAGCAGCCGGTGAATAAATTTACTCCCACACAGCGAATGAATTCGACCTAGCTGACTAGCTAGTCCTCAGCTTCTGCTCGCGAGGCTCCGCGTGCAGCGCTTGGACTGTTTGTTGTTGATGTCATTTCCTTCGCTTTTTTCAATATTCTAATATAAATTTCTAAACGGTTGTTTGGCTTTCAAATTGTGCCTCCTTCTAGCAAAGGACGATGAGAATGCAGTTGTGGTACCTTTTTCATTTACATTATCATGATATTCATGATGACCATGTATATTTCAAGTATTAAATTATCATGATGAAATGAACTATGACAAATGCAGCTCGTGTATGCGAGACAAAATTTTCAGATGTATAATTAAGATGGGAAATTTTGAGATGTATATTAAGAGATCATTCTGCGAATATTGTTTTAATAATCGTTCTAATAATTCGCTGTTGCTTCTTTCTGGGGTCGCAATTTCATGTCTGCGTAATATATGTGCGTGTATGCAAAACTTACAGTACACAGTAAGCCAAAACCGAATTACTTAGATCGGATCCGGCATTACCTGTGACTCTGCAGTGACCCTGCACAGGAGAATCTATGGTTCGAGTCTCCAGTGTGGCGAATCGTTGACACTAGCTACATAGATCAAATTTAGCCATGTCTGATGGAAAATTCTGGCGGCCGACTGGATCGGTCATATTCTGTGATTTCTCCAGTCAACAGCAGGTAAAATTCTCACGGATATTTCCTTCTTCGTCCTGTCATATTCTCTGATCATACTCACACACGTGTACACTTCGTGCATCATAGTATTACTCATGTTGAGAAACAATTCGGGTGCTTAGAGTTTGTCCTAACTGACGCGGTGCCTTGCTGCGGGAGATACCTTGAGGAGAAAATGCCACTCAAGCTAATGTGTAGGTCGACTCCGTATCTCATCGAACGGAGGAGGAACGAGAGGAGACCAAAATATTACTGCATTAACGGGAATAATGACCATTGCCGTTCGCCTGGAAATATCAATTAAAACAGAATCACAATGGCTAGAAATGGTATTATTTGAACTATATATCTACCTGGGAGGCTGTGCATTTTTATAGCTATTTGTGCGAACGACCAGCGGTAAAACAGGTAATGTTGGCCCTGAAAGGAAAAATCAGCATTAGTGTTGCCGTTACCAAGCACATGAGTAAATAAATGAAGTCAGTCACCATTTGTTGATTCCACATTTGCGCAATTGCCTCTGTGCTAGTGCTAGCGGTATAATCATCAGACGGTCTGACGTACAGTCAATCGTCACATTATTCATCGCACCATCGACATCACGTTCTTGGCCGTCATTTGTCATCGATTGCAAACGCTGTGCACACTAATTCTGGAAGTGATGACTCAATTAGCGCTAGCGACAAAATGAAGGACGAAGAGAGCAAGGATGACGAAGAGTTAACAAACCAGGTAGAACAGGAGATCATGGTCAGGATAGACAGGGATTGTGATGGCAAGTAATAAACGGGTTGACAATGTTGGAATGATATTTGGGAAGCACATCGAACAAACAGTACAGCAAAATTCAAAGACAATGGAAAAGAAGCTGGGCTTTCACGCTTGTGTGTCACACTTTCAGCGTGAAAGCTTTGTTATAAATTAAATATTGACTTGAAATAAGAGTATTGACAAGAGAGAAGTACAAAGAGGCGGGGTTCTTGTTTATGACCCATTATTTACAAGAATTTGCATCAGCACTGTACTTCATTCTAAATACATAAGAAATGAGTGTACAAAAAAGCTTGATTCTTAGCTAATATAGGACTAAATGGAATTCAGGAAAGGTCAGAATCTTTTTCAAATTTCGTAACTTTCTTTGAGCACCCTCGTTGTTTTAAATGAAATCCTTTCTTTTGTCACACACTTACTAAATTTGTTCGCGTTAACGGTACATAGTAGGCACGATGGTAAGTTACCAACTTTTAGTTTATGAAATATTTTTCTAGTGTTTCAAGATTTTATTTTCCGTTTTCTTTTACAATAACAATATTCGTGATGGTAGTGTTCAAAAACACTCGTTTTAGGGCTTGTGCAATATACTAGAATAGTTGAAGAGATTATTAGTTCATTGAAATACTGTGTGAATAAAAGTGTAAAAAACTTTGATTGAACGTTAAATAAAAGTTTATTCAATGTTAGTAAATGTTAAAATAACTTTAATTGCAACGATACTTCTTTATTAAAAATACACTGAAAAATCTGAATTGTAGTCCACAGTGTTATTTTAAAGTACATATACATGTTTATAATGAGTTTCTGTAGAAAGATTCAAAATTTCTACGAAAAATTTCAAGAGCTTGATGATAGCGTTGTCATTGTTTAAACGCGCTGAAAACTGCATATTGACTGACTTAATTGAATTGAATGTGCCTTATTTTGTGGCGAGACTCAGGCCATGATGCCAGCTCTTCCGTCTGACCACGCAAAGTTCGCTCACTTCTTTCACCAATGCATATCTTGATTTTATAAATTTTAATATAGTGATGAAAATAAAACTTCATATTCTCTTTATATCGACCTTCTGAATATATACAAATCGGTAC